>PVIY010036559.1:0-25366 GCA_004026745.1 Myrmecophaga tridactyla | reverse complement strand
TTGGTGCACAACCTCTGCAGGAAGCCGGGCATCATGCTCCATCAGGGAGGCTCGCGGAAAGGGTACAGGCCCCCGGCAAACATAAAGCACCAGTCTGCTCCTGATGTGGGTGGGTCCTCAGCCCCAGGGAAGCCTTCAGGTGGTGGGAGCCCCACCAGCATCCCACTGCCACCTCAGGAGACCCACAAGCACGACTGCTCCGAACTCCCATCCACGGAAGCAGTAAGAAACAATTAATGATGGTTGCAGTTTTGAACCACTAATTCTGGGGAGATTTGTTATGCAGCAATAGATAGCTGATACCCATTTTGAAACACAACTTTCTCTTTTTTAAAATATTTTTATTGAAAACAACAACAAACACAAGCATTCTTAACATACAAACATTCCATACCTTATGTATAATCAATGGCTCACAGTATCATCACGTATTTGTATATTCATCACCATGATCATTTTTCAGAACACTTGCATCATTCCAGAAAAAGAAATAAAAATAAAAAAGAAAAATTCATACATACTATACCCCTTACCTCTCCTTCTCATTGACCACTAGTATTTCAATCTACTCAATATATTTTAACTTTTGTTCCCCCTATTATTTATTTATTTTTTTATCCATATTTTTTCCTCATCTGTCCATCCCTAGATAAAGGGGACATCAGACACAGAGTTTTTGCAATTACACAGACACATTGTAAAGTTTTATCTTCATACAATCATCTTCAAGAATCAAGACTACTCACAGCTGTACAGTTTCAGGTACTTCCCTTTAGCCACTAAAATACATCATAAACTGAAAAGGGGATATCTATATAATACGTAAAAATTACCTCCAGGATAACCTCTCAACTCTGAAATCTCTCAGCCACTGACACTATTTTGTCTGTCTTCCCTATTTTGGTCAAAAGGTTCTCAATCCCTTATGCCAGGTCTCAGCTCTTCCTGGGATTCCTGTCCCATATTACCAAGGAGATTTACACCCCTGGGAATCATGTTCCACGTGGGGTGGAGAAGACAGTGGGTTCCCTTGCCTTGTCAGCTTAGAGAGAGAGGCCACATTTGAGCAACAAAAGACTTTCTCTGGGCATGACTCCTAGGCCTAATTTTATGCAGGCTTAGCCAATCCTTTGCATGAATAAATTTCATATGAACAAACCCCAAGATTGGGAGCTCAGCCTATTGATTTGGTTGTCCCCACTGCTTGTGAGAGTATCAGAAATTCTCCAAATGGGGAAGTTGAATCTTTCCCCCTTTCTTTCCCTTCCCCTAAGGGGGCCCTGTGAATACTTCTTTATTCACTGTCCAAATCACTCTGGGATTTATTGGGACATCATACTAACCTGGACAAACCAACAAAATCTCATGCCAAATTCAAGATTCCCTATACTTGTGGTATTCAACTAAAGTGCCCATACAAGTTAAATTAAGAAATGCACTACCCAAAATTTAGATTTTGCACCAAATAAACATCTCTCCCTTTAGTCTCAAACAGAAGTTGAAGTTTTAAGATATGGATGATATCATCCTTTACCCAGTTTTCTGATTGTCTGATCACTTTCTCAACTTTTTAAACCAATCCTATATGGGCACTGCTGATCTTCCTCTGAGTCTCAGGTGTCACATAAATAAATACCTAAAGTTTCTGGGAAAGACCAGGTTACATGTAAACAGCTCAGTATCTCAGAATTTGGAGTAAACAATTACACCTCCTGAATGTATGTGAGTGCCTTAACTGATTCTTAACCACACTTTAATATTTTCTAACTCTTTGTCTCTCTATTTTCTGGATAATTTTTCAGATCTACCTTCTAGTTCACTAATTCTCTCTCAGTTGCATCTCATCTGCTATTGAACCTATGTAATGAGTTTGAATTTAATGATTAATTTTCTCTTCCTAGAAGATCTAATTTAAGTATTTTTCAAAATTCCTTCATAAATTTTGCTATTTTCCCTATCTTATTCCATCTTTTATTTCTTTAAATATTTTAATTTTAATTTTTTGTATCTATAATTACAATATCTAGAATCCTGAAGGGTCCAAAACTCTGCAGTATGTTTTTCTGCTTCCATGTGTGTTCATTATGAGCTCATTTTCGACTGGTCATAATCTCAGGGAATACTGAGTAGCCCGTGTTCAGTGTGTTCTTGCACACTTGTAAGTGTGAGCTACCTTAAACATCTTTATCTTTATCCCCAAGTTAAGGATTTTATAAACCGTACGGGTGCAGTCCATTTGAATACCAAGCCTATAGGAGCTAGAACCTGTCATTACAAATTTTCAGGGGCAGAGAAAAGGCAAGGAGATTTAAAAAAAGAAAAAGAATAGGCCAGCACAAGCAGCAAAAGAAAATATAGATCAGTTGACTTCATAAAAAATAAAAAGGTTGTGCTGTAAATGATACTGTCAAGAAAGTGAAACGACAACACACAGAATGGGAGGAAATAATTTCCTATCATATATCTGACCAAGGGACTTGCATCTGTAATATATAAAGAAATCTTACAACTCAATAATAAAAAGATAAATAGCCTAATTAAAAATGAGCAAAAGATCTGAATAGACATTTCTCCAAAGAAAATATCCAATTGGCCAATAGGTACACAGAAAGATGCGCCGCATAATTCATCATCAAGAAATGCAAATCAAAACTTCAACAAAATTTCTCTTCCCAGCCTCTGGAATGGCTGTAATGAAAAAGAGCGACATTAACAAGCATTGGCATGGGTGTGGAAAAATCAGAACTCCTCCAAGGTTGCTGGTGGGACTGTGAAATGGTGCAGCCACTTTGGAAAAGAGTTTGGTGGTTCCACCGGGTTACTCTATGACTCAGCAATTCCACCCCCAGGTATGTACATACCCAGGAAAACAGAAACACACATCCACACAAACACTTGTACACAAATGTTCATCGCAGTATTATTCATAATAAACAAAAAGTGGAAACAGCCCTAAGGTCCCTCAACAGATGAAAGGAGAAGTAAAATATGGCACACAATGGAACATGTGGCCACAGAAAGGAATGAAGCACACATTCATGCTATGACATGGGAGAACCTTGGAAATGTCATCCTAAGTGAAGGAAACCAGACACAAAAGGCCACGCAGTGTAAGGATCCGTTTGAAAAACCCAGTCAAGGCAGCTCTATGCAGTCGGAAAGCAGATTGTGGCTGAAGGGCTGGAGGGCGGCGGACTGTGGGGAAGTGTGCAGTGACTGGGAACAGGGGTTTCTTTTGGGGGGGCAAAAATGTTCTAAAATTAGATGGTGGTAATGGTGGCACAGTCCTGGAGCTAGCCTAAAAACCATCGAAATGTGCAATCTAAATGGGCATCCTGTGTGTTGTGTGACTTCTGTCTCAATAACGCTGTTGGGAAAATAGGTGTCTCTTTCACAGAGGTTGGGATGCCTTCGAGGACAAAGCTTCCTCCCCAGGTCTCAGACCCAACCCTCCACTTCTCCTGGCCCACAACCTTACCTCCTGTCTCCAATTCCAGGTTCCTGGTTTGGACAAACATCCCGAGGAGTCCTGAGGGCCCACGGACGAAGCTCAGCTCCGTGTTCTGTGCTGGCTGCCCCTCCTCACCCTTTATTTCCTTCTTTTAGCTAAGCACTTGAAAACACATTTGTTGCAATGTATCGAGAACTTCTCAGTGTCTTGCAGTGGAGAGGGGGTGCAAACAGCCACCATGGACATTGGTGAAAGTGCAGGGGTCTCAGGCTGTCACCCACTCAGTGGCTGCTGTCAGCCATCCCTGCCATGGAGGAGCTGAGCACAGACCTCCATGGCAGAGGGACACGGGGTCAGCATTGGGGTGCCATCACCCACCCACCCCCGCTGCCATCTCCCTCAGGGGAAGCCTCCGGTCCCTGCTTCCCTGGGTCTCCCGATCTTCCAGGACCTTTGATGCCATCTCTCTGCACTGCCCACACTAGTGGTTCTGGGCCCTCAGCCCAGCAGCCCAGCAGTCCCTGGAGGCGGGGACCAGTGGGGTCTGGTCAGCAGCGGTGCAGGCGCTGCCTGGTGCGTAGGAGGGCTCCATTTCTGTTCTTAGATGAACGTGAATGAAGGGATTTCTCTTCCCTTTGGCCGTTAACAGAAGTGTGACATGCAAACCCAGTTCTGTTTCATCAGTGGGGAGGGCCTGGGCCACAGGCCCATCTTCCTTCCACTCCAATGTTGGCTTTCCCTGGCCCTGGGCTTTCTTGTGCATTCATACTTTGATATTTGACTGTCTGTATTTCCTGTGAAATACTCCTGTGCCTACATCCTCGTGGAACAAGGCAGGCTCTCCTTAAGTGAAATACCTGAAGTGGAAGATGGCATATGAACTTGTTCAATCTTATAAAATGGGGGGCTGTGGATTTCCAGGGCAGGGTCAAGCTGGTTGTCCCACTCCTTCTGCAGGCGGGCACTGAAGGGCGTCCTTCTGTGGGCAGTGCTGAAATCTTACTGTTCCATTCTCCTGGGACCCCGCCGGGACAGCCAGCACTCCCTGGGGGCTGCCACAGCCCATGGCGCCTCCGTTTACCTGGGTTACACTCAGAAGTTTTGCTCTTTTGGCTTTGCAGAGGGCTCCATGTAACACAAACTGGCAAGCACCAGGAGGAGACAGCCAGGAGCTTGCATCCTGGAGAGTCTGGAGTTCCGCCCCTGCTCCCCACGCCCGTGGCGGGCACAGTGGGGGGCAGGCCTGAGCAGAGGGCAGGCGCGTTGGGCCCTATGGCCGCGGCTCCAGTGGGCAGAGCGCTGCCTTCCGCCTGCCACTCCAGAACAGCAAGTGCCCTTTCTTTGACATGGACGTTCCCCTTTGCGCGTCTCTGCCAAACCCAGAGTGAAAACATCTGAGCCATCCTGGTGGGGTATCAAGGTTGGGATTCGAACACAGTGATTTTGTCCTCATCTGTATCAGGTTTGCCGTTGGATCAGCCGCTGTCAGGCTGTTGTCTGCTGTCCTGTGCAAGAGGCCGTGGACGGGCAGCTCTGGCCCTGCATCCGCCCGCAGCATGTGGGAACCCAGGTTGGTCCCAGCCTCACTAGAAGGGGAGGAGGAGGAGGAGGAGGAGGAGGAGGAGGAGGAGGAGGAGTGGGGACAGGAGAAGCCTTGGGGGGCAGAATTGGCTCTGAAGCCCCTCACCCTTCAAGGCTTATTTTAACTATGACTTGTCCGTCCCAGCTGCTTGCCTGTCCAAACATCAGCACTCAGATGGCTGTGCTCATGGGGCCCCAGGAGGTGCCGGCCAAATGGGAATGTCCCAACCCATCACCACCT
Organism: Myrmecophaga tridactyla; assembly: GCA_004026745.1. Classification (NCBI taxonomy): domain Eukaryota; kingdom Metazoa; phylum Chordata; class Mammalia; order Pilosa; family Myrmecophagidae; genus Myrmecophaga; species Myrmecophaga tridactyla. Next base: position 20,093 of record PVIY010036559.1, on the reverse strand, counting down.
TGTCTACTTCCCCCTCACTACCATCTCTATCTTCTCCACCACTGCCACCATCTCTACCATCACCACTTCCACCTCCACCACCTTCTCCACCATCATAATTTCCACCTCCACCACCTTCTCCACCATTGATACCATTTTCACCATCACCGCTTCCACCTCCACCACCTTCTCCACCATCACTGCCATCTCTACCATCACCATTTCCACCTCCACCACCTTCTCCACCATTGATGCCATCTCTACCATCACCACTTCCACCTCCACCACCTTCTCCACCATCGCTGCCATCTCCACCATCACCACTTCCATCTCCACCACCTTTTCCACCACCACCTTCTCCACCATCACTACCATTGGCATTCTAGCACCATCACCATCTTTACAACCTCTGCAAACACCATTGTCGCCTTCATCCCCACCTCCCCCACTTCCTCCACCTCTTCCACCTCCATGTTCCCCATCTCCCCCTTCTTCCCTCCACTCCAACTTTCAGCACCTTAACCCCTGGGTCTCTAGGCTGGAAGATCAAGTATGCCAGAAGCAAATAGACAATGTCCATGTCCTCCACAGTGTCTCAAACCAAGGAAGGGGGTTGAGGTGCTTGGTAAGCATGTGAGGTGCTGGACTCCACTGAACACTTTGGACCATGTTGGCTTTAGATATTCTAGTAAGGCCAGGACAAGCTAGCCCCAAACTCTCATGCAGAGAGATGATGCTGAGAGAGCTGCTCCCCTGTGCTCTGCAGGCTGGAGATGGTCCCACACCTTTCTCGGGCTCGCCGTGAGGAGGAGATATGGCACCTGCATGGTGGCTCTCACAGGCTTGGCAGTCAGGGCTGAGGGCTGTTTGCTCCAAGCCACACCCTCCTGTCCCTCCCACCTACCTCGGCCTCCTGGGCAGCACCGTAGCCTCCCCTGAGGCTGGAAGGGAGCTTTGGGGAGCACCTGCTTGGCCAGTCTTTTCCAGATGGTCGTTGGCACAGTGGGGACTGGTGGTAGATGTGTGATCAGCTGACCCAGGGCCAAAGGAAATGCCCCATATGCCCTGACCTGGGGCCAAAAGAGCACTGTCTGCAATGTTCTTACCGAAATGTCAACTCAAGCCTCGCCCAGCCTTGGGAGCTGACAGCCCGTTCACGGGAGACCCAGGGGAGGGGTCGAGGCAAGGCATAGGAGGAGGCCACAGGCCATTGGAGTGGGCCATCTACAAGGCCTCTGGCTTGATCTCTTCAAAGCATGGACAAGTGGCTGTCATGGGGAAAGTAAAAGCACAGGGACTGTTCTCATTAATATGGATCAGAGGCTCAGCTTAATGCAAGTGCAAAGTCAAGTCCAGTTCCCAAAAAAGCCACCGAGGGCAATTTGAACAAGTGAGGAAATGTCCTGAGAGTGGGGTAACAGATGAGTGCAGAGCTCCCCAGTTCTCCTCACACAATGTGTCATAAGGGGAGCATGGTTTGAGGGGTAAAGTCTGTGAAGTCTGTAGCTTACAGAGAAGAGAAGGAAAATCAAGAGGAAGAGGAGACCCCTGGGGACCCCCGACCCCTCAGGGTGGCTGCAGTGGGCTCTCATGAAGGGCAGCATTTAAAGAAACTGAGGAAGAAGGGTGGACAGCCAGGAGCTGTGACCCCTGACCCTTGCCTCAGTTTCCCAAGGTTTCCAGGGAAACTGAACGCTCCAGCTTGTTCAACAACAAGGATTCACCATGTCACGGGGCTGGAGGCTGGAGGTGCACATGGACGTGACAGCAGACCACGCTGGCTCCCCGTCATCCTGGGGGTCCTTGGCTGGAGTCCCTGCCCCATCACATGGGCCTCTCTGGGCCTGCCCCTCCATTTTCCACTGACTTCCAGCTCCTCCGTGGCTTTTCCTCACCCCTGTTTCCAGTTCCTTCTCTGCAAGGTCTGCAGTGAGGCAGTGAGCGTCCAGCCCCACCCGGCCGGCTGCCCCTTCACCAAAGCAGCGTCTCCAGAAGGCCCCGGCAGCCGCCGAGTCACACCACAGAAAGGCTTGGAACTGGGACCCGTCTTTCAAGGGGGGCTTAATTCATCCGGCTGCACTCCCCGCCCTCAGCCCAAAGAGGGGAGTAACGGAGAAGCTTCTAGAATCTGAAGAGGGCAGCTATGTGCAAAGGGCTGGTGGACGGCAGCAGGGCCACCCGGGGAGAACTGGGAGAACACCTTGCTGAGCAGACTGCTGACCTCAAGGGGTGGACTTCAGGCCAGTCATGGTTCTGCTTTTTAATATATTTGAAATATACAAGGCTGAAAACTTTCATAATAAAAACTGGGGTGGGGTGTTTAAGGAGGAGGCCCGAGGGGAAAGTCAGACCACACAGGGCGGAGGGCGGGACCTCAGGACCCCCGGTGGGCTGAAGCGCCCCATGGGGTCTCCAAGGAGGTTGGGGCTGGGTGCTCGGGGGTGCGCCTCGATCAGGGAGAGCCGAGGCCAGCCCACGTGGAAAACCCACTCAGGACAGAGAAAATACGAGAAAAAGAGGCTTTGGAAAACATGTGGCAAGGAAAACCAAACTCTACTCGGCAAGCCCGCACCCATTTTCCGGCTTAGCACAGTTCCCTGCATGGACTTGGAGGCCTTGGGTGCTCGGGCATCGCGAGCAGACCCTGCCAGGCTGTCAGCTGGCAGCTCTGGGCAGGGCTTGGGACCCGCAGAGCCGCTCCCCCATGGTCCCCAGAAGGGGCTGCCCACCCTGAGGCCATCTGCAAACACCAGGGCCCAGCACAGGGGTACAGCCTTTACAGGGCCACCTCCGCCCCTCTAGGGTGACCCCCACTGCCCGGGCAGTGACTTGGACTCGGGAGCCCTGGAGGGAGGGGTGGCCAGCCTGGGTTTGTGTCTCGGTTGCTTAGCGCCAGCACTGCTGATCTCACCAGCAGGAGCGGCTCAGTGAAGCCACAGCCCAGGGTCCTGCGGCAGCCAAAGCAGAAGGAGGAGGGGCTGGGGACAAGCTAGCGGGAGGCACTGCGAAGCACCCCCACACACACACATACATGCACACACACACACAGGGAGGAAAGGAGGTTCAGGAACAGGAAAGGTTCACACCCAGCCACCTGGCACCATTGGTGCAAAGCCCAAACAGGAGGCTGAGACCTTGGCTCCCACTCCCTGCTGCATGACATGGGGTGGGTCGCTCAGCATCTCTGTTTGTGCCTCTGTAGAATGGGCTCAATCCTTCCACCGACCAAGGGAGGGCTGGGGGCAGTGCCAGGTGAGAGGGCATTGAAGTTACTGGCACAGACCTTTCTCAGGAAGGCATAGGGCCTAAATAAATGATCGTGAGGCCCCATGATGAAATATTCTAGCGTGGGAGAGACATAGAGAACATAGAGACTTAGAGAACGCCATGTTAGGATGTAAGGGAGAAAAAAAAATCAGGGCCTAAAACTACATGCTCACTAAGATCACAACTAACGAGGTGCAAGATGCCCACATTCCCAGGCCACTCACCACCCACCCCTGCAGGACTGGATATGGACACCCAGGGGTGGGAAGGAGGAGCTGACGGGTCGTTTCTGGGTGCTGGGTATTTCTCTCATTTTCTCGTGCTTCTCTGAATGGTCTGAAATTTCTGCAATGGATCCGTATTGCTTTCATAGTGCGAACCAGCATGTCTTCATTGAAAGAAAAATAAAGGCAGTATCTGGACGTTGGCTGGCTGCAGGAGCCAGGGCACCCACGGACAGCGAGAGGGTCAGCAAAGCCACAGGTGCTGCCACTGGAGTGGGGGGTGTTTCGGGCCTGGGCAGCGGCGTCTGGGCAGCAGGGAGCAGCGGGGGGACCTGTGTTCAGAGAAGGCCTAGGTTGTCGGTCCCGGAACAGGGGGGTCTCAGCATCTGGGGGGCCAGCGGCGTGTAGGTGTGGTTCTGGGGGGGGTGGTCATGGGTGGGAGTGCTGAGTGTGCCCAGGGACCCTGGCCACCCTGAAGTTCAACCCACCTGGCCAGCGATTGCCCCAGCTCCCCTCACCCTTAACCCCCCAGCTGGACAAGCCCAGAGACACGTCATTCCCTGCGGCCTGAATGGGCCCGGCTGCCCATTCACAGAAAGGCTCCCGCAGGTTTCCGTTCATGCCGTCTGCAGGGGTTAGCTGCGTGCAGCTAAAGGAAAGCTTTGTTTCTGTTTTTTCAGAACTTCATCAAAATGCATCTCTACTCACAGTACCCGAGGTCCCTCGACCACCAGGAAGCTGTCCTCCCACCAGGGTCAGAAAGGTCCTGCTGTCCCGGCCGCTGCCAAAACGCCACAACAGGGCAGCTCAAACAGCGGGAAGTGACCGGCTGTGGGTCGGGAGGCTCAAAGCGCAGCATGAGAAGGCGAAGCCACCCGGTGTGGGCTTCCCCGGCCCGAGGCAGCAGGCTCACCCTCCTCCCCAGCGCCACTGGCCCCCGGGGGGCAGCACCGGGTCCTCTGCTAGGGTGGTGGTGCATGTGCCGTCGCCGAGGTTGACCCAGGGGTCACGAGGACTCCAGCTCAGCGAGGCGCCTCGTTCCACTGTGTCGAATTAAAAGGCAAATACTGCATCACATCCTTTAAATCCATTTTAAGGAAAAAGAAATTAGGGAGAAAAATGGGTGAGTGGGAAAATTCTATAGACAAAGACATTCCTTGCAGTATTATTTAGAAGAATGAAAAATCTAAAATGCCTAAACGTTCAGCAACGTGGAATGGTTAGCCTGTCATTTGTCAGCAGACATTTAAAATGACGTGGACAAGAGCTGCCCTGTCACCGAGGGGACCTTAACGAAATGCATTCGCTGAGAGCAGGGTGGGAAAGGGAGGCCCCCGTGAGCACCTTAAAGAGATGGCACATGGGAAAGAACCCACCTGGAGGGGGGAGGACACGTGCAAAAGGGCCCAGGTTAGGGGACACGTGTGCAGCAACCGAAACAGACACACGCAGAGGCCAGGCCACAGTGCCGCTGCTTCCCTGAAGCAGGAGATGCAAGTGTCAGCCCCAAAGCGAGGCCCAAGAAGCTGTGTAATGAAGGCAAACCTTATTTTACAGAAGGGGAAACTGAGGCATGAAGAGATTAAAGAACTTGCCCACATTCGTATAGTTAGATTATAGGGAGGGCAGGATTTGGACCCAATTTTGCCTGAGTCAAAAAAGGATGTCACGTCACTTCTCTGAGGATTGTAGAAATTTCCATTTGAGGAAAAAGGAAAAACGCGGTTTCATGTGCCTAGAAAAGTGTGCCTCAAAATATGTCCTGTGAAATATCAGTAAGAAAAACAAAAGGAGGGGCGGCATTAAAGACCCCTCCCCAGAAAGCCCCTGGAAAAGGTTTGTGGGCCCCAAGGAGGGTCCCTCGTGTGGTGGGGGAACCCTGATGAATCCATGGCCCCCTGTAGGTGGAACGAGGGCCGCGGCAGGGCGAGGGGTGCATCGTGCATCCCGGGAGGGCTGCGGCGCGTCCAGCTGGGCCCTGGGGACCGACATGGCCTCGCCTGCATGGTCAAATCCATAGCCCCCCAGACTGGACTGTGACTTTGGTGCCATCCCATGGGGGTCCCCACAGGCTCATTGCCCATGGGGGAGCGAGCGCGGCCCTGTGCGAGGCCTGCCCTCTGCCCTGACCCCTTCTGATTCCTGACACGTGTCCCTTGAGAACCCCACGACTTTCCAGCAGGGAACGTGCCGTCCAGCCCTGCCCTTTGTAAAGAGATTGCGGCTCCAAGAGCATCTGTCCCTGAGGCCACACATTGTGGACAGGGCCAGGCCTCAGGGCCCCGTGTCCAGTGCTCCTTTCCCCAATCCACTAAGGGCCAGATGAAGAGAAAGAAGCAGGGACAAGCAGGCAGAGGGTAGGGCGTGGCTTTGGGGTCAGCAGGGAGTGAGTCTCCAGCCACTCCAGTTCCCTGTTTCGTGACCTGTGAAATGGGCACAGCAGCAGGGGGATGTTGCGAGGACTGAGCATGACGTCTGCCTTCCCGGGTTCACTGAACGTCAGCTCTCCCCTGCACCTATGGGGGCTCTACCTGCCTACGCCCGGAGCCGAAACCCCTCAGCGGCATGCACACTGGGCGAGGTCAGCACCCACCTGCTCAGCCATGTCCCCCCATGTTCGTAGTGGCCGCCGGGCAGTGTGGAGGTGACCAGCTTCCCACCCTGGGACCAGTGGCCCACAGCATCGCCCACAGCCTGGAGATTGTCCTGTGGGGAGGGAGAGGGAAAGAAGGTGGCATCGCCCCACCCAGGGCCCCCGCACCCCGAAGGGGCCTGCTCCTTTTGGGGTGCAGTGTCTCAGGTCCCTACCCTGTATCGCACCAACCTGGAATCCCAGTCCCCACCTAGCCTGTCGTGGGCAGGGCCACGGTTCTGGAGGTGGACCCTGGGCGGCCCGGAGCCCCTCCAGCAGGCGGCTGCCCCCTCCTCACGTGCTCGGGACTCCCGTCGAGCTGTCACTGGTGGCCGGCAGCCAGCGCCCGCTGGGCCCGAGAGCTGCGGTGATGTCACCGGCCCTGAGGCAGCTAAGTGGAAACAGACGGCGGCCGAGTCCTGGCCAGAAGGCTCTTGGGGGCGCTGCGCAAGCAGCCGCCCCCCGCTGGGTGGGCCCCGAGATGGCCAGAGGCGCCGGCTGCCCCACCGCAGCCCTCCCCCACTGGACGCACCCAGCGGCGAGGTGGGCACAGTGCCCACCTTGCTGGCGGGGCCTCCCAGCCCCCCAGGCGCCCCGCTCACAGTGGGGGCCAGGAAGGGCCGCGAGAGGGAATGAAGGCCGGGGGTCTCCGTGGTGCTGCGTCGCGGCTTTCCCAGCCCCACCCCAGCCCGGGTCAGCGACCCCCGCACCTGTGGGGTGAGGAGTGGGTCGAGCTGGCTGACAACTGGTGAAAACGGAAACTGGGGCCCCCTAGCTGTGGACCCCCAGGGTGCGGACAGGCTTTCCCACCTCTGCGTTCCCCGCAGCCTGGACCCAAGTGGGGCCTGGACACAGAAGAGATGGGAGGACGGGAGGATGCCTGTCAGACCAAGGCTGGCACAGGGGAGCCAGCTCAGGGTGGGGACCGGCCAGCTTTGGCTAGAACCAAGCTGGACTGGAGCCCAGAGGGGCCCGACCTTCCCAAAGAGCCTCCTGCTTGCCAGTCAAGAAGCCCGAGGACCGGGCGCAGCTCTGAGGATGACCATCCACAAGGGCTAGGGGCAGCAGGAGCCAGGGGTGTCATTCTGAGGGACCCTGGCTTTAAGTGGCTCCTTCTTATTGCCACAAGATTTGCAGAGACTAACAGCTCACGATTATTGTACTTCTCAGCCTGAGCGGGGGGGCCAGGCGCTGTTGAAGCCCACCCACCCCTTCTGGGAAGCTTCAATTGATAGCATCGTTACCCGCTTAGATACGAGGGACTGGGCCCTTGCCCGAGGACCCCCGGCTTCTAGATGGTAGACACTGAGGTCCAACTGAAACCGACAGTCCCCGACACCGCAGACACCTCCAGGGTGGGGGGGGGCGTTCTTTCAAGGTGTCAGGATACAATTTGTTAAAAGTAGGACTTGTGCAAATATAAAATGGATATGTACCGAAGATCGATTAGCTCATTGGCACAGAAACCTTACGGTGGGAAAGCTGGTGCACAGAGCCTTTTGAGGAATGGGGAAAACATTCTGAAATAAGTTTGCTGAGCTAGAGGTAAAACTGCCTAGTGTCCTACAAGGCAACAAAACTATAACATTTGGGGTTCTCTTTCTATCGGACAAAAATCAATGAGTTTACATACAGGCTCACAAATTCTGAACCCTTAATTCATAATAGCTAGCAAAGTCAAAATACAGTTACCTTCTCTTAGATAAGTAAATGATCTCCGGTGTGTGGAAAGAGGGAGGTGAGATGGAGCCAGACAGACAGACAGAGCCAGACCATGAAGGCCTCGCAGGTGTGGCCAAGGGCCTAGGTTTCATTAGATGTGGCAGCTTTCAGCAGGACAGGGTGTGAGCTGATGCCTGGCTTTGAAAGACCTCTGATTGTCAGTGGATGAGAAAGGGGCCTGAGAGCAGCCAGGTGGGAGGAGAGGGGCTTGTGCCAGGGGGTGGGGGCCCTGCAAGTGAGAAAGTGTGTGAGACGGGAGAGTGAAAGAGGAGCAAGACCCCTCTAAACTCACATTTCTAGTAAAACGACAGGTTCGGTGAATCAGGCCCATCTCTCACTGAGGAACGGAAATGCTGGAGATATATATATATCTATATATATAGATATAGATACATATATATATGTATATATGTATAGATACATATACATATATAGAGAGAGATATAGATACATATATATATATGCATAAACAATGAGTTAAGAAGACAGGAAGGAGCTGGCAAGCCAAACTGTCAAGGGGAGCCCGGATGCAGGGAGGTAAATGGAGCCTAAAAGTGCTATTAATTGAGAGCTTCTGGCAAAGCAGAATGGTCCATTGGTTTCAATGGCTTCATGGAAGGCACAGAGCCAAGTCCAGGGCCCCCTCAAAGAGGGGGCCAGCAAGAGACCTCTCCTCGCATTGCCACAAAGAGCCATGCTCCCCGGGTGAAGGTGAGAATCAGAAAGAAACCCACCTTGTGCCCTCAGGGAGCTGCAGGGAAAACCACCTCAGAGCAGGGCAGAGCAGAAACAGAGACGTTAGACGCATCTACAAAACGGCTATGCTCTTGTTGATTAAGTGTAAAGAAATAAAAATCAGGGTTGAAAATCTGCAGTAAATAAGAAACTTTGAAATATATATATATATATATATATATATATATATACAAGTATATATATATATATAAACTCAACTGAAGGGGAATTAACAAACTAAAGGTAGGTCAGAAGAAATTATAGAGAATCAGCACAGAAAGATAAAAGTTGGGAAATATGAGAAGTTTTGAGACATGTAGAGGAGGGTAAGAGATTTAAACAAAGTGTAATTCAAGTTCAAAAAGTCAGAAGAGAAAGAAGGGAACAAAAGACAGTAATTTCAGGAGATCATGCCAGAGGATTTTAGAGAACTAATAAAAGACATCAATCTACAGATGAAGAAACCTGAGTAGGATTAAAAGTTGACGCCTCTAGACTCATGCTCGTGGAACTGCAGAAACAAGGAGAAATATCTTCATAGCGGGCAGAGAAAGAGACAGGTTAGTTCCTTAAGAGTGACAAGCTCGTATATGGCTGTTCAAATGCAGGAATGGAAACCAGCAGCCCATGAAATGACATCTTCAATGAGCTGAAAGAAAATCTCTAACTAAAATACTTTTCAAGAATGAGGGTGAAATAAAGGCATTTTTAGAAGAATAAAAACTAACAGAGTTCAACAGCAGAATATCTCTAAAGGAAATCTTAGAGATGAATTCCAGATGCAAGAAGAGAGATTCCAAAGGAAAGAGCTGAATGTGCAAAGAAAGGTAAGGCAAGCACAAAAAGCTTTACAAATGGGTAAATTTAAGAGGTTTACTGTATAGTCTGTATAGAGACAATAAAGACTTGCAGGTTAAAATGAAACAAGATAGTATTAAAATACCTATAAACCTGAGCAGAGTAAAGATCAAGTTAAAGACCCTTGCTCTGTTAGGACACGAATTAACTTTGTATTTTGCTTAGTAAAATATTCAGATTATAAGCTCTAGATGATCCACTAAAACATGAGACATAGTATATAACTGAAGAGTAGTAGACTGGAAAAATGGAAATAAGAAATACAGAAATCCGAAAGGAAACAAGAAAGAAGAGAAAAATAATATAGAATTGATAAACAAGTAAAATAACAAGTCAAAATATGTAGAGATGAGATTAAACGCTCCGGTTAAGAGACAAAAAGACTGGGACTGATTTTTTTTTTTTAAATCTAAGTGCAAGGTGTTTACAGAAAATATACAAAACAAATATAAAGATCCACAAAGGTGGGCGGCTGCCATGGCTCAGCAGGCAGAGCTCCGACCTGCCGTGCTGGAGGTCTGGAGTTCGATCCCTGGTGCCTCCTGCCCATATGCAAATTAAAAAAAAAAAAAAAAGATCCACAAAGGTCAATGGCAAAAGGATAAAAAAGATACTTCATGCAAAAACAAGTCAGAAACGCTGGGCAAAACAGATTTCAAGGCAAAACACATTACTAGAGATAGTCACTTCATAATGATAAAATGTTCGATTCCCAGGAGGAAGAAAGAAATTAGTTTGCATGTACTTAAAACATAGTCTTGAAACTAAAGACAAATGTCAAAATCCTCTAAGAAGAAGCAGAGAAGTCCACAATCACAGTGGGAGATCTTGCGAGAGCTGTGAGAGAAGAGAGAAGAATTGAGCAAAGCAATTGGCAGCTCGGCCTCACTGAGTTACGTGCATCATTGTACTCAGCAGCTGCGGAATACACATTCTTTCCAAGCCCACGTAGGACATTTAGGAAAACTGATTATATCTTGAGGCATATGGAAGTCTCCAAAACTTTCAAATCATTGAAATAATCAGAAAATATTTTCTGACCACAAGGCAAGATGGAGAGGAAATCCTCATATGTTCAAAAAGTCAGGGAATAGTTCTAAATAACCTATTTTTTTAAAGAAAAGAAAAGGGAAATTACAAAATGCTTTTACTGAATAACAAAAATACTATATATCAAAACTGAAGGTAAAGCAGTGCTTTGGGGAAATTTTCGGTCATAAGCACGCATATTAGAAAAAATACAAATTGCTTGGGAAACGTGTGTCTCTGAGGGTGCAGGTGGGGTGGGTTCAGCTGGGTGGCCCCACTCTGAGTTGCTGGAGACTGGCTGAGCACTGACTGAGCTTAACGAAAAATGAATGAAACCTAATCAGCTATATACCAAGCAATGGACCAAGATGGAGAAAAGAATGAAACCAGTGATGCAAGCGGGACAGGCTCTCCACCTTCCCTCCCAAAGCAGCCCCAGGGATGAGCTGCTTTGGGAGGGAAGAGTTTCAATTGGACCCGCCATTAGAAGATGCCAGAACATGCCCCGTGGTGAGCAGTCAGGGCTGGAGATTGCATGGGGAAGGCACCAATGGATCCATCAGCCAGCTCCCTGCAGGACTCAGGATTCACCCAAGGGTACAAGTGAAAGACTTCGCAGAAAAAGAGTCGAGTTAAGGAGTCAAACGGAGCAGTAGGGTGGGAGCCCCAGAGACTGGCCCCAACAGGCCCAGGGAGGGAAATAGACCTACAGGAGCCCTGTGAGGGTGGCAGCTGTGATGGGGAGTCAGGGAGAAGCCCCCCAACCTCTCCTTCTTCCCCCTTCCCACTCCCGCTGCTGCCTCCCACTGGCCGAGCCCAGCAGAAGCCTATAAGGAAGAGGCCGAGGGAGGCAAGAAGGGTGGGTTGTGACAGTTGTCAGGGGACAGATGTGTGGCCACCGACCTGGTCTCTTCCCGGTAGGAGGAAGAGGAGAGACCCAGCCCCATAGCCCAGCGGGGTCGCAGATAAGGAAGGAGAAAGGAGAGAAGCGGCCCGTGACGGCAGGTAAGAGCTCACGGGGCTCATGGGGCTTGGAGGAGCCCAGGGCACTTTCTGGTTCCGTCTGGGGAAACCATAACTTGGCAGAAGTCTGAAACAAACGTCCCTCTCCCAACTTACAGTGATGGGGAAACTGAGGCAGTGAAGGCTGTTGAAGACACTTGAAAGCTTAGCATGAAATAGTGGGTCAGAGTAAGACCTGGCTTGAAGCAGTGAGCAGGTGCTTGAAGGAAGGTGAGCAGGCCTGCGAGTCTGGACGTGGGAAGTGGTCTCCAGGACTCGGGACTGCGCTGACTGCCCCCACCGTGGGTTGTGTGGCACTAAGGCATTAGAGACTCTAAATGCCCTCACCTGGCCCAAAGGCCTGGTGGGTGTCCCGTTGCCCACGATTTCCCAGCAGGGTGCGGGTGTGGAAGCTTTTGGAGGCTATGTCCAGCTGGCAGTGGGGGGAGGAGCATCGTGAATTGACGGGGAGGGAGGGAGAGTGTGGGCCTGTGCCCTCCTGTCACTTTTTACAGAACATCCCTGGTCTAGGGCTCAGCAAACTCAGGTTCCCATCCTGCAACTCCGGGACTTGGGGCCTGTGACTTGTTTTCCGTCCACTGGGTCAGGGGAGGGGACAGGGCAGTGGCCGGCGTGCACGATGCAGGTGGAGGCCGGGTGGCCACCCGAGGCCTCAGGGGACCCCGTGCACGAGGACGGCCTGCTGGGACCAGCAGCTCTGCAGAAAGAGGCCGTGTGGGGGTGCAGGGGCACCAACCCAAGGGATGCCAGTGGCGATCAGCAGCCAGGAGGGCAGGTATCCCCGGGTCAGGAAACACGGCGGCCGTGGAACAGGGCAGCACAGAGCCGTCCTGGAGACTGAGGGTCCCAGCTGCCAGGACATGAACCCCTCCCAGTTCCCCTCATGTGGAGCTGGCCAGAGAGGGAGGTTTTCATTGCAATTGGCCCGGACTCCTCGGTGCCCCCCAAACGAGCCCATCCCAACACGCCCAAAGTGCCCCCAATGCTAGGGACTGGCCCAAGTTGTCCTGCAGGGGCAGGGGGGGATTTGGTAGGGAGTGATGGGGTGGGGGCCAGAGGAAAAAGCCCCCAAAACAGGTATAATCAAGACTTCTAAGATTGAAAACTATAGTTAAGAGCCACAAAGGGTCCCCAGGAAGTGTGGTGAGCGGGGGCCAGTGGCACGTGGAGGAGGTGACCAGGTAGGAGGCAGGGTGGGGGTCCCAGGCTGGGAGCCACGCAGCCCCGCCGTCACTCCTTCCCGTAATCACTGGCGAAATGCGCACTGAAAATTTGCGCCGTGCCTCAGTGTCCCTGCGGCGACCTGTCCTTGTGAAGCAGACAGCTCAGCAGTGGAGGAAAGAAAGGCTTCGTGGAGGTGGGGAGTGCTGCCGAGACAGCGGAAAGGGGTGTTAACGGCACACGTCCTGCTGGCTGTTTCTCTCATCCCCAGTAGACCCTTTTCTGTAGCCCACAGCGTTTTTACTTGAGAAAATACGTCCTGCATAAACGCTGAGGGCCCCAGAGGCACAGAACAGATTCCGCCGCGTGGAAGATATATTCACAGTGTGGTTTTGTTTGTGTAGGATTTTTCTGTTTAGTTTTAGTTTTGTTAGTTTTTTTTTTTGCTTAAATGTGTAAATATTTCAGCCCAGATATTCTCATAGGCGCTGTATATGTGTCTCCGCCTGAAATGTCTTTCTTCAACAAATGTGATTTAGGAAGAAATTCAAATAGATCGTCTCTATATATGATTCTTTTTGAGTGACTGTGACAGCTTTATTTCATTTGGGTTCAGGATATAAATTTGTCCAATTAAACAAACAACAAAAAGCACAATTGCAGGAGTCTTCCCACAAGTAAAAATATTCCAAAGCACAATCATGCAATTTTGGAATTAGATTTTGTACACTGTCTGAGCTCCTCTATTAAATTTGTTTCTCTTCCTCCCTTGCTTTCATAGAAAAAAAGCTTCAGTGCTTTCTTCACCTTGGCAAACTTTGTTTCCACTGATTATAGTTCTTAGCTTCAAAAGATCAAGTTCTTTGGCACCTATTTGTCAAATAGTTTGATTTTAAAATCTCCAAATGATTTTAAATAAAATGCAACCCAAATATAAATACCTTTTTCAAGTGATCAATATCATCATAGGGCAGTTGGTTAATTGAGAAGGTAATTATTTAATGCCACAAATATTTCTGAATTCTGGTTGGTGACAGACCTACTGAAGGTTACTTTTTGCTTGTTTGTTAACGCATCAGCTTTGACACAGATTTTGAGGTTCAGTTACTCTGTGTGTATATAACCATATCTGTGCATTTTGACAACTACAACTTCTGTTTCTATCAGTTGAATATCAAGGCTTGTTTCATGAAACCAGGAATTTTGTGTGCACCACCATCAGCTCTCAATAGTAGATTTATTAATTTAGTCAGGAACTGTATTTTTTTTTACCATAGTCTCTTATCACCCCAAATCTGTCTTCTTATCACCATCAAAACAAGTAAAATTTCAATGTTGAACTATCTTTACCGAATTTACAGTAGCATTGACAATCATGTCAGATGTTTCATATTTGACAAAAGGAACTTCCAGATGCTTTACTTTGATCCCGTCAACTTGAAAAAAAATCAACACATTATTGGAATTAATTTAACTGATTTTCTACTTGAAGCATCTGATGGACTCATCTAAGCCAACAGCATTTAACGGTTTGCAAGTCTCTGGTAAGATATGTGCAAGAAGGCCTAGAACGAAAAGTAGGTAAAATAAGTTTAGAAGAAAAGGAACTTCATCCAAATAAAATGGAATGCTTCACAGAGTCATGTATTCTCTGCAGCAACGCATGTGAAATCACCCTCTTCAGACAGTTGTCTTAAAATAGCCACTAACTTTTGAAATAGCTGATGCTCCACTCAGATGATCGGATGCCTCGGATTTTCTGGCATCTCAGAAATGTTCGCCGCAGTCCCATTTTGGATGGTTAATATAAATAATATACGCATAATATAATATATGCAATTCTATCAACATGCATTTTATGTAAGTCAAATGTTCATCATCAGATTTATTGAGATAAAGGAATAAAAATCAAATATTTTGTTAAACATGACTTTCAGTTTTTGTGCTTATTGCCACTGGGTTTATGGTGAAATTAAATTTAAAAAAGTATTACTAAGCAGTAAAAAATAGTTGTGGGTTTACATCATTCAATGAAATGGCTCAACCACAGTCTCACGCAGACTATTCCACATTGCTCTAGGCAGGACCATTCGGCATTTATTTTCCATTCATGTTTCATGGGATCCTTTCTACGTTCCCAAGTGACCCCACCCACTGGCTGATTGCATGCCACAGCCCCACTTGGGGGTGGCCCTGAAAGACAAAGTCTCCTGCAGGAAGCTTGGCCATCAACTTTGTGTGGAGAGGGAAGTTGTCAGAGATTAGGATATACAATGACTCCCAGGTTTGGGAGGATGGTCAGGGGCCTGGAAGGGTCAAGATTGGAAGATGGCAGAACAAGAGGTCTGGGATGAGGCTTGCAGGTGGACTCGTGGGTGCAGCCCAATGCAAGTTGCCTTCCCTGCCGGTGAAGCTCTGGGGGCGGATGTAAAGCCCACCCAGGTGGAAGAGACACTCGCACCATGGGGCTCCCCTCCCACCCGGTGCTTGGACCACAAGCACACGAGCACAGCCACTATGGTGGTGGAGTTGGTGGCTTTGCACAGGACCACTAGCTTGGGCTTCCTCCTGCCAAGGCTTCTACCAAGACTGAATGCCCGACCCGTCAGGCACAGAGACCGACTTTGAGCCCTTATGCAGTCCCATCCCTCAAAGACACCAGCAGCAGCTAGATGGCAAGATGATTGCATCAGAACCCATCAGACTCCTTCCACCTGGACACAGTGTACTGACTGCATTCCAGGCATGGGTTTGCCTTTCCTGGCCTCTGCCAGCATGACTATCCCAGGGCTCAAGAGTGTCTCATTCACCAATACGGGATTCTGTTCAATGTTGCATCACACCAGGAACCGTACAATGCAGAGAAGGAGGTGTAATAACGGGCCCATGACCTCTTACATCTAGACACTCAGAAACTGTCAGCCTGATGGAATTCAGAAAGGCTCCTTAAAAGCTTAGCTAAAGCCTCAGTTTGGGGATGTGGAGGTAGGGCATTGTCCTTCAAGATGTGGGGCATACTTTGAAGCAATGGCCATTATGCATTGCAATGTCTTGTGTAACTAGAATGCATGAGTCAAGAAACCAAGGGGTGAAGGTAGAAGTGATCCTTTTCACTCTCACTCCTTGTGATCCTCTTGGGGAATTGTGCTTCCCAAACCCACAACTTTATATTCTGTAAGAATTGAGGTCCTGATCCCATGCACGGAGTCTTTCAATGCCTCTGAACCTAAAACTACAACTGCTGCCTGGCTATTGGGCTTGTCATATCTGCAAATGTTGCAAGCAGAGAAGGGAGTTTTTCTTTCCTCTTCTCCCCTGATTATCATGAGTATCTAGGCTTGCTCATATGCAAAGCCAGCAGAGACTCAGATTCTCAGGGTTGAAGTTCATGACTATTCTACAAGCAAACAGCCTTGGGCAGCAGAGGAGCTGGTCAAGGGTGAGAGGAAGCTACCCAAACATGGATGGAAGAAGAGTGAGCTGAGAATGTCAATGTTGATAGGAACTAACTAAGCAACAGGGAATGCAGGTTTGGGGGGGGGGAGGGGAGATTGCATTCAGCCACCACCTTGACAAATCAAGGGTAGGAGAGAATGGACTTAATGAGGGGCTTAAGGGGTTAGAAATGGAAGGGGTGGTCTGTAGCAGCTGGGGATGGCATCCTGCCATAAGCACTCAGTTCACCCCTAGCTCACCTGCAGACAGTACCGGAATACGTGAGTTTTTTCCCTTGAGGGTGTCTCTGGCCAAGGGAGGATGCTCAGTCATTGAATGAAGAGGCCGGAAATGCTGAGTGTTAAAGCCCCCAGAAGGACCCCCCAATAATGGAGCATGGGAATGGCTAGGTAAATGCCCCAGCGTTGCCACCCCTCATGTGACACCTCAGTGGGTTTGTCAGTCTCTTGGGTCCTCCAGCAGACTAAACCCCGTGACATGCAGAAATCTACTCATGGAAGCAAGCCTATTGTTTTCACTTCGCCATCTCATTCCCCCACTTCTTCATGGTGATTCATAGGATCCCCTACAAAATAAATCATTTGCATCCAAAACCTTGTCTCAGTCTGCTTTGGGGGAAAACCAAGCTGAGACCAGGGAGTGCCCCGCAAGCTGTCATCAGAGGATGGTGCTAGTTGTGTCTGGAAAGAAAAGGGAAACTGAGGCAGGCCATCGTGTAACATTTTTCAGAACTCACCACACGATGAAAAAAGAACTCACTCACTGCACATTCGCCTCACACACCATGAGACAAGAGTGTGGCCAGCACGAGAGCTTAACGCAGCTTGGTCTAGGAAGCTATTAGCTATACTTTGTGAAGAAGGGAAAAGTCCAGGATGAAGCTAACCTAAGTGAGAATCAGGGTAAACAGGCTTAAACTGGAACTTTCCCAAGCAAACCTGTGCCAGCCCATCATTAAGCTCTGATGCCATTCCTTCTACACAGCTGGAAGTGTTGCCTTCATCTCCCTTTCCTCCAAAACCACCCTGGCCCTAGCCTCCCCCACCATCCAGCTCTCATCCAGGACCTCACCCTGGTCCTTGAACATCCTCGCCAAGCTGCCCTCACCTTGCAGTCAGGAGAGCTTAATCAAATAGCACGTCCCCCACTCCCAGCCCATCCCACAGCTCCAGCCTGGGTCTCCATCCATCCTCACAGGTTGGCCCTGGGGCTGTGGAGTGGGTGAATACTCTGTGTCTTATCTTGCTCTTCCTTCTGGTGAAAAACCAGACCCCTTGGCCTCCAGCATGCCAGCCCTACTTCCTTGCTGCCCTCACTCTCTCTCTGCACCAGCCTCCTGACCCCCTTTAGTGCCCTGCCACTGGCCACCAAGCTCTCACCTTCCCCTCACCTCAAAGTCTGCAGTCCCACTCTCCACCTCAGTGGCTTCTCCCCATCCTTCAACGTCCTGACCTGACCAAAGTGGGCTCTGGGCCCCAGGACTCCTTCCCACGGGCCTGGGCACCCATTCTTCTCTTATAGTGTGCTCTTGTTCTGAGGTTCCTCGGTTATTATTTCTCTCCTCCTCTAAAAGGTTGGCTTCCTCAGTGGAAGACCGAGGGACCAGGCCTGTTGTTTTGTTTTCTCACTGTTGTATCCCAGGCACTCTGGTCAAAGACAAGTACCCAGTAGCTATTTGCTAAGTGAATGGAAGAATGAGTGAATGAAATAACACTTCACTGGGCTGGGAGTTCCTCGGCAGGTTTCCGGCCCAGTTGTGGCGTGCAGCACGCACGAAGGCGTGGAGTGTGCTGTGACCCTGCCTCTCAGGAATGCTTTGGCAACACAAAGAATTCTGCTTAAAACCCCAACTGGACTTCTTATCTTTAAGGATTACCAAAAAAAAACCTGGAACTTGCTTTAATCCTAAGTGTCCATTTAGAGAACATGCAAACCAATAATGCCGAGAGGCCATGGGGATGAACTCACCGATACCTAATCGGTAGCAGATGCTGGAAAGGGCGTGAGCAGACTTTTCTGAGACATATGGACTGTTTCTTAACGCTAATGTTGAAAATTCTTCACAGGCATAGCTGGGTTCGCGGGTTGCAGAGGCCTCATCCGGGGCGGGGGATGGGGGGGGTTGTGAATGGCTTCTTCTTCTCCAACATAGGCAGATGCCTTGGTTGGAGTCCTTTTCTCCTCTCAGCCCTCAGCCCTGCCACCCAGGAGCCCGGGGAATGTTCTCAGATGTGGGCCCAGCAATAGGCACCCAAAGGAGACTTTAAGAAAATTCAAGTCCCACTTTCTCCGGCACCTTCCATGACCCCCCAGCCTCCGGTCCAGGACCCATGTTCCCAACTCAGAGAACTGAACAGAATTGTGCACGAGTTAGCAATGATGTGTTCTCCCAACCACTCATTCGGCAGGTACCTACTCAGCCTTTACTGTGAGGTGACTGCAGGGGCTGGGGACAAGCCGAGGGCGAAAGGGCGGGATGACTGCCCCAAGGAGGCAGGGCACTGCAGCCGCCACGTGGGTCATTTTACCACCTCTTTCGTAGAGTTACAAATACCTACACTGTGCCCAGCACGTATTAGGCACTCAAGGCTTGTGAATGGCGTTGTTATCACGCTGTGTGGGAGGCTCCGGGCTCAGTAAAGTATTTTCTTCTTGATGACACAGGTCCAGGGGTTGCATTTTTAACCCCAGGAAGAGTCTGGCTTTAGCTCAGATTATAGCAAAGCGCCAGCACACCAAGCATGCAAACAAGAGCAAAAAGACAGAAGAACTGGGGAACCATGTGTAGGGAGAAAAGTCAGAAGAGACCAGCAAAAGAGGGGGACGGTTTTTGCACGCTTATGAAAGGAAGTGCTCTTCTGCAAGATTTCTCCTGGTGAGTTCGAAGCGGAGAAGCAGTTGAAGAGGCCCAGCCACGGAGGCACACACAGGGCTGGGCAGACAACATGGTACAGGCAGAAGCGATACGACAAAACACGACGGCTTCTCTCATTGCTACCCAGGGCTACTCCTGTGGCGTGGCTGACACTATCTAGACCCCGGGCCAAATGCTCTGGTCCGTGGGCTCACCGACTCCCCTCAGCAGCCCAAGAAGTTGCAGGTGGGAGGCTCCGGGGCCTCAAATCCCAGGGGTGGAGCCAAGAGTGGAAACCCGGCCGAGAGACGTGAGAAGCGCCCTCCCCACGCCACTCAGGGACCATCCTTGGCATCATCGGCTAATGAGCCCCCAGATTCTTCGAGGAGAAGGCACTGGACTTTCATTCTCAGGCTCTGCTGCCTGTCCCTTCGGAACTGCTGACAACCTGCACACGGTTGTTAGGCTGAAGTACGGGTTCAGCTATGTGCAAATCCCATTGCCTCCCACCCCAAATCCTAAAGCAAAGAGGCCTTCTTTCCATGGCATCCATCTCCATAGTGAATAGAACTTTCCTCTCTGTGTCACCCCATACTACTGGGAAGGCGCCAGCTCTCGGAAGGGATCTGGCCTTAGGCAGCAGGGCTTGGATGTAAATCCAAGTTGGTGGCTCCAAGGACAGAGGTCTCTTCATCTGCTCCCCCATCAGCACTCATCACGGGATGTCCTTCCCACAGGTCATTTCCTTTGGGGGGCAGCTATAATGAGACAGAGGGGCTCCCTGTGCCATGCATGTATCCTCTTTATGGTTGGATTGTAAAGGCTTCCTGCCCGGACCCATGGCAGGGCGTTTAAACCCTCCCTGCATCTACTCCTTGCATCTACCACCTGGTTAGAAGCAGAGCAGATATTCCACAAAGACTTTGAAATCATCAAGGAAGGAGTCTAGAGCAGGACATCGAAGTAGGCATACTCCTTTGCAGTAGGAATGGCAACCCAGAGGCAGTGGCCATCCAAGGCACAGTGTTAAGAAGGATTCTGAGGCTCCCTGTGGGCTCAGTGGCCAATTAGTAACATCTTCCATGGCCGTGGGCCTGTGGGTGGCACAAATGCAAAGACCACCTTCCTCTACCCTCTTAGAGCATCTCCTCCA
>PVIY010036558.1:0-25356 GCA_004026745.1 Myrmecophaga tridactyla | reverse complement strand
AGGCCGTGATTTCCTTACTTTTGGAAGTCTTCTCTACTTTCAAACTGTAGAATCTTTTAAAATGTATACAGTGTGCAGATACTACTCCTTTTCCCTTCCCCACATCACTACAATTAAAAAAAAAACAGTTCTCAGGTGTGAAACATCATTGTAGATAAGGTTACCCTACAAACAGTGTCCATACAATGCCAATCCAGCAAAAGGAGGCGCTCTGTTAAGAAGGAAATATTCTAAATTAGGTATATATAAAAGGAGGAAATTATGAATCTGAACTCATAATTCTGCCACTAACCAGTTATGTGACCTCAGGAAAATTATTGAAAATTCTTGGAGGAATTTCATAATCTGTGAGATTGTATCCATTTTCTTCTTCTAGCTTTGTTATAAATTAAAGTCATGAAATATATGAGTCATTGTCTTGTTACGTCAGAATAACCCAAATGTTTTACGTCATCCTGACACTATCTCTGAATAATATACTTACTATTTTTCTAATATTTGCAATTCTATGCAGATGAGCACATACTGAAATGCTTTTGCTATAGTTTACTAGTTTATCTTGTTACATTTACAAACACCATTCATGCCACAACTGGATAAACGAGGAAAAAACTTATATATCTAAAACAATCAAAATCTTTGATAAAGGATGTAAGGGGGAACATATCTACCTCATTACCATCTCCCTGTGGTAATTATTAGCTAAGTTTTCTGAAGCCTATAGATTTATAGATGCATCGCAAGTATTCACACAGTCAACAAGATCACTAAGGAATTGTTCATTTTGTTCACTTTGTTAGGCTTCTGGTCTTATCCTGGAATACAATTTTAGCATGTTGTTATTTAGTATATTGCATAAATGCTTGCTTCTTTCCCTCTAAATGCTTTTGCAGATCAAGATCTTATGTTTTTGTTATATGATATCATGGACCATGGTACTAATATATTTTATTTGCCCTGAAATATTATAGTGGGCTCTATCTTAATTTTCTGAAATATATGAGAGATAAAGTGTACAAATTTATAAACAGCAGAGATTCAGAAGAATTACAAGTGTAGGATGTATTTTATTCTATAATTGAAGATTATTGTGAATTGTACTCCAACCCAGGTGATCTTTCATTGCACTTTTTTCTTGTGCAATGGGGAAGAATGCTTGAGTTATCCATAGAAATATAATAAGATCAGCTTGTTATTCTTTAAAGCCATGTCCTTGGCTTTTTATTGAGGATTGAGGCAAGGAGCAGCCATACACAGATGGCTTCTACATCTGCCATGAAACCATTATCAAAGGGTTATTCACTCACATCAGTCATTATTCCCTGTAAAAAGAACTGGATGATTTACCTTTTTTTTTTTTAACATGGGCAGGCACCGAGAATCGAACCCTGGTGTCTGGCATGGCAGGTGAGAACTCTGCCTGTGAGTCACCATGGCCCACCCTGGATGACTTACTTTTAGAAGATCAAAACAGAGGCTAAATGTTTTCTGTAGAATTGGTCTGCACCCTCTTGCTATTAATAAAATCAAAGTTGGTTTCTTTTTTTTTGCACTGGGTGCCTGGAAGCTCACACTTTCCTGTAATAACTATCTCACATAACAATGAATTCTTATGACTAGCATATTTGCCTCATAAATTTTATTTTGGGTTTCTATTTATCTACCTTATTCTAGCTGGTTTCATTATAAAATATCTTTAAAACCTTCTTAGAAATAGAAAGAATATGAAATGCTGATAGGAGGGGTAGAACTGACATTTAGTCAAGTCTCTGAATAAACTGACATCTGTTCTACTCTGGGAGGCCCTGTGTTAAATGAGTTAAATAGTATTTAACTTCCTTTTGTAACCTGTACTAGTAGAGCTTATAGCCCATATTTTCTAAATAAAAAATATTAGAAGTATAAATATTAAGCTAATTACCCATAGTTACTTAAGCTTGTACACTAGGTTTGTTTGTCTCTAGCTCTAACCCATACTGTTTACAAAACCCTTTGCCTTTTCCTCTAAAGCACACACAAATAAATACAAACTTGAGGAAAGGATGCAAACTAATTCACAGGCAGGACCATGATGAAGATACCCTCAGGATGCATCCATATGTACATGCAATCACTTTGGTATTGATTTGCTATAGCTTTATCAAATAAGTGAGCTGGATGAAAATATTTTTAAAAATGGTTTTATCACTCATCAGAGCAGGCTAGTTGTTTCGTCCATATTCTGTATGGCCGATAAACTGGTCTACCAAGTTGAGAGGGAAATTAAGCCAAGTGCCAGGTGAAAAATAGCAGTCCTGCTAAGAATATTCATTTTTAATAGCAGCATGTATTTCCCTTTATGGACCATCCATCTGGACACTGACATCAACCCTTCACTCCCTTTAGCTCATGTCAATACATTTATATTTATAAAGGCAATGCATAAAGGAGGCAGAATCTTAATCTTTTATGCCCCTTCCAGTTAAGAATCTACCCCAGTACCAGTTCATAATCAAAATCTTTCTAACTGCATAAACTATCACCTATAAAATAAGATTTCTCTATTTTGGCCTCAAATTTAAAACACTTGGGGTGCTTTATAAAAATAGTCATACCTGAGCTATGGATAGAGATACTGATAAAATTGGTCCTGCATAGACCCCAGTATTAATGGACTCTTTAATTCTCATTAGTGGACTCCAGTAGTTTACTTCTCCCACACCTAGTTTCTCCTATTTTCTCAGGAAAGAATTCCTTGCTCAAGCCCAGCTTGAAATTTAATCACCCCTGTTGGTTTATGGCCAGCTTTAGAATCCAGTATAGAGAGAAAGTAAGAGGAGTGATTCGAGTGCTCACTAAATCAGTGCATAAGTCTGTCTTCTGGTCTTTACATAGATACATCTACCACACCAGTGAGGAGGACAAAGACAGGCAGCTCTCTGGAATTATTTTATGATAACATTAGGCAAATTTTTCTTTCAAAATGTATTAACTGATAATTGAACTATGGACTAAAGAGCTATAAGGAAATACTAAAGAATCTTAACCTATACACTTATTCCACCATCTTATCTCTAAATTTTAGCATGTAAAATGATGTTTGATTATTTTATTGTCAACAGTACTTCATGCATAAAAGATTTTTAAAAGTCTAGTTTGATGTTCTTGGCAAATTCTGGTGAAGTAAATTATTCCAAAAGCACAATATTGTATTTTGGAACAGTTCACTGATCAAACATTACACAATGGCACCACATATCATCTCTGACTGAGTGTTTATGACAATTGCACTCAAAATAAATAGCTTCATATCAAAACTTGAACCACAGCTGGGAGCCAAATTAGGCTGAAGGACAGCTTGAGAGTTATGTATTCTTCCCAGTACCCTACTAAAACTGCTTTTATCATTTTAATCCACATAATAGTTTCGACCATTATAAATTTATCAAGCAGATTATTATTCATATGCATGCATGAATAATTATAATTAATTTGCTGAAGGTTCATTTCGCTGCTTCTATTAATTATGATCCTGTGGCTTTAAATAAATCAGTGAAAAGGGGGAAAAAACCTAACTAGTGGAATACAGTTAACTAGACCGGTAAAGAACATGACTCAAATGACACTCCTTGATAGGGTCAGGAGATAAGTTACTATTATTATGAACATTAGCAGTGAGTTTAAAAATTTAACTGGTGAAACCAAAGCTGCACGGTTTGTCCTCCTCTCTCTTCCTTACTGATCTGCTTTTCTCAATAAATTACCAGATCACAAAAAGTAATACAGGGGTTAAAATATGGTAATAAAAAACGCAATCGTGTATAAATTATGATTCCCAAGGAATTTAATTAGATTTTTCAATTAAATATGAAGGATTTTCCTTTCTAATTAGATAAACAACCCAGTGCTACCCCTAAACCCAACAAAACACAAAAAGACATCACAATTATTAGAAGTCCATTTAGCCCAAGTAAAATGCAATGTTATACCGGTAAAGATATGAATAACACACTCATTTTCACTATCTCTTTCCTGCTTGTTCTCTTTGAAACACAGAACTGTTAACTAGTGTAATTGTGGTGGGGAAAAGCCAATGTATCCTAAAGAAACAGCAGGGAAGATCTTATAATTTATTAAAGACACTTTTGAGGGCGGATAGCCTTTGCTCAAAAACACCAGTCTTCAAAAAATTCCAAACGCTTTTCAGGGAAAAAGAAAGCAAGGGCTGTTTGGGGATATTAAACAACACAATTTATCTGAACAATAATAGCCTCTTCTGTTTCTGAACATGAACCTCGGGAGAGAATATAGCATTATAGCCCTAAGCCATGCCTAAGCCACATTTTTAGTAGTTGTTTGAATTGAAACATCCCTTGTAAAAATGTTTCCCTGCACCAGAAATCAAATATAAATGACATATGCTCTAAGTTCCTCAGAAAGCCTAGGAATCTTCAGATGAACTTTTCCTTCCTTCCTTCCTTCCTTCCTTCCTTTGTTCCTTTCTTTTCTCTTTTTTTTTTCCTTTTTGGCATGTATGTTGTCATAACTGGTTCAGAATCTTTGGGCATTGTCTTCAATACTATGAACCAATATTTTTTATTCCTGTTTTTGCTCATGCCTCAAGAGTAATTATTAAAATGGCCCTCTTATACTATCAAAAGCATCTTGGTTTAGAAAATAAAATAAGTGGCGACCCTATTTACAATGCTCTCAAATTAATTTTAAAAATAAAAACAAACAAAAAATACTTTTATCATCTCCTATAAAGTCAGGGATTTTTTTTTTTAAGTAAGTGATTTTTAATCTGCTTTGTTCACTTATGTATCCTGCAATGCTGAAGAATGCTTGGCACATAGCAGCATAAAATAAATAATTGTTGAATTAATGAATACATCTCTAAACATGAAAGGCTAAACACTGTCCAAAGAGCAGCACCTTTCAGAAGAGGGCTGCCTGTGTAAATCCTTAAGTTTTAAATCAGAAAGTTACATTTAATATAATAATTTTAAAGACCAGTAGCCTATCAAAAATGAAATCAACAGTAATCAGAAAATCCTAGAATTATCTTACTTCCTTTTAGAATAAACTAACACATTTTTCAGAGAATCATTTTGTCCACATTTTTTCAAAGCAAAGAACCATCGAGTAGAATTTGGGAGGCACATACACAGGTTAACCAGCCTTGTCAAGGATAAAAATCAGTCAATTTGATTCCTTTTAAATAAGTAAAGGATTATTGGGAAGAAGATAGAAGCTTACAACTAGCAAAAATAAACGATTTGAAATAAGATGATTTTCCTGTTTTCATGCTCCCCAAGCTATGTTTCCTTACCACCCTAGGCATTTAAGTTGGCACTATTTTGGATAGTATGCCAATTAATTGGGGATATTTTCTTTACTTTTAGCAATATTTTGATCAAGACAGAAAACAAAACAAATAAAAGTCCTGTTTTACAAAAGCATATTTTATTGAACCAGCAAAAACTAGGAGAAATGAGACTTCTCTATTATTTTCACATATTTATATACTGAGGAAAAAGATTAGAATTAGGGCTTGCCCCACACAACACTGGGGAGTAAATTTACCCAATGCCTTTGCTACTTTTTCTGGATTTCACATATCCCATCAATTTCCTCCAGCTCCCTAAACACTGAGTTTCCATCTCCTCTGGCTACCTGCCTCATTTTCTCACTCCCTGCACAGTGACATCCCAAAGGATAGCCCCTGCAATTGACATAACCATTTCTTTCTCACAAAGATATCTAGATTTAAAAAATGTTCCATCTTATACATGCTGTAAAAATCACTTCATTTTAACTTGGAAACATAGTTTGGAGACCATTCACAGAGGTTAGGAGTGTAGTTAAAGTTTTAAACTATAGCAAAAGTGAAATAAACTGTCCTTGTGTCCTTGTGGGGTAGTAGGATGGTGGGATGGTGGGATGTTGGGATGATGGGATAGTGTCCAATACATTGGCTTGCTGGGACTTCAACTTTTGCATTTGTAACTGGTGCCCATCATCCTGCTCCTATCTTCCTTAATGTAATCTTCTCAAAGCAACCAGGGTAAACTTTAGACACAAAAATCTTATCATATAATTTCCTAGCTGAAATGACAACTGGCTCACTTTCTGTTTTATTTTTATACTGTTTAGATTTTTAACATAACCTAAAGTTTCCCAACCTCAAGGTTTCCAAAGATTTGGCCTCGGTCCACTATATGAGCTTCATTCTGTGCTACTGTCCCTTATACTGTCTTGTCCTTTCAACCAAGCTCACTTTGCTCCAACTGTTTCCTTTTGGGGAATACTCTTGCCTCTCTTTTTATTGACACATTTCATCCATCATGTCTCAGCACTACAACAGAGGAGAGCACTCTGACCTTAAATCAAAATGCAGTTTTTCTGATGCAGTTTCTTGGGTTACCTTTATTTTCTTCCACTGAACATACCAAAATTATAATTTATAATTTTCCTCCACTGAACATACCAAAAGTTGAGTTTGGGTGAACTCAACTGGCCAAGTACCTATTGGGTGGGTCACTGTTGATATTCATCAGTGTACTCACGACCTGCCATAATTATAAATTTTGTTGACCTGTCAACAAATGGACTGTTAGTCCCATTTGTTGAACTAACAATACTAGACTGTGAATGTCCCAAACTAATACCAACTCTATTTATTTTATCACTGCAGCAGACCTTACACCTTGAACATAAGATGATCAATGCATATTTGTTGAATGAATTATAAATGTCCAAAAATGCAAACAGCTCAAATAAATTACAAATTAAAATATACTTATATATCATGAAAATTGGCCAACTTTGTACATTTCTATGATTCTAAAAGCTGTTGTGTGGGGAATTTCAACATACTATTCCAATCAGTTCAAAATGGAACTTTCTGCATGATAAAGTAACAACAGGAAGCAAGGACTAATACAATCTCTACAGGATATCAACCATCAAAGTGATATATATATGTAAATCCTTCAGAACACTATACTACTAGAAATAGAGAAAGTTGTCTGTTTTCTACAATTTAATTTTTAAAAAATTCAATAGAGTACTTTTAGGTGAATTTAAATAAAATTGAATCTGATAAATATAAAAATGATTTTGAAGAAGACCAACCATCAATTTAAAATGAAAAAGCTATGATCAACCATATCCACCAGCAGGACATACTAGGTATTCTACTAACCCTTATATACACACATGTGCGTACAAATATATTTCTTAAATATATTTCTGAGTTGCAGGAACAAAATGACTGTTCAATTAAATAATTAACCAAGAAGGAAGTACAGAGAGATGAGCTTTGTATTGAAATTTGCCCCATCTTGACTTCATCCTCATAGAACTTGGGTGATAAGCAAAAGGTCTCAGGTTCACTCAAGTAAAGCAGTTTACTAGTAGGAGCTCCCATTAAACAAGACACATCTACAGGCTACCCCTTATTGTAAATGTGAAATAAGCCTCCTTTTTACCATCCTGAGGAAATCACAAGCAAAATGTTTGCCTGAACATCATCCGAATGGGAAAGAAAACACATACACACATATATTTAAGCGAAGAAAAAGAAAGTCCGATAATAGATTCCAACCAGATGAAGAATTGAACGACCTGAATTTAAAATGTTGATGCAAGTAGTTTAGCTAGGAAATGTTCCCAGGAAGGATAAGTGATGAAGAGGAAAAGAGAGAAAGGGAAGGGAGACAGTCAACAAAAGAGACATTAATAAACACTGTGAGGAGCTGGCACTCAATCCCGTTGGTGACCTATGCCTCCAAATCATTTCCTTTGAGGGAAAGATGGATAGGGAATTATCTATTGACCCCCACCTCTATAGTTTAAAATTTACCGTGGGATGTTTATTCCCTGACACTACTTGGTTTTGCCTCCCTGAGGCCCAGCCAGCAACTATCATGCTGGAGGAATCTTTTTCTCAGAGAAGAATAGGATACCCAGGCAAATTAGGTGTGAAACATCCAACTGATGAAAACCTTTTGACTATAAGGTTTGGGTGAACTCAAGTGGCCAAGGACCTATTGGGTGGGTCACTGTTGATATTCATCAGTGTACTCACGACCTGCCATAAATTTTTTTCCTGGAGAAACTGAATCTTCTCCCATATATCAAAGAATTCATCAGATTAAGCTGAAAGAAATGTGGTTTATAGTAAGTGACAAAATACAGGACAGAAGGCAAAATAAACAGGTGCGAGGAAAATAAAAACAAAATTGTATAGCCAGAATATAAAAACAAATGTTTAATATACTTAAAGAAATGAAAGAGGAGGCCAAACAGGGCAAACAAGAAAAGAAAACTAAATTGCAAGGAAAATTTGAAAACAGTTCAAATATCTCCAAGAATGAAAACAATGATAATCAAAATTAAAAGCACAAGTATTTGGCTTCTGACCAGAATGGAGTAACAGGGACCAGAATGGAGTAAATTTATCCTCTCAACTGAATGAACTAACAAACAGAAAATATACGAGCAAGTGTTAGCAAGACTTTGTACCTCAGACAATAATAGACACTGATCTCTGGTAGATGAGAAATAAATGAAGTGAGCCCTTCGATTTCCCTAGCTTGCAGCCTTGGGAAAGTTTCCAGACATGGTTCACAGAGAGAAAGCAGTAGGAGTCTGACAAACCCCTGAGTTAAGGAGATGTAGTTTTAGTCCACTAAATGAAGGTGATTACAGTTCTTTTTTTGTTTTGTTTTGTTTTGTTTTGCAATTACAGTTCTTAAGACAGAGTACTGAAAAAAAGAAAGTTGTACCGAGAAACAACACTTGAAGTCAGCAGAACCTTCTTCACCCACCTTTGGGTAATTATCAAGTGTCTACTTGAGAGGAAACTACCCGAGGCTGGAGAAAGAAATATCGAGAACATTTACAGGTAACAGTGCTCAGTAGTTACCCAGGGTCAGAAAGGTACCATCTCCTACCAGCCAGAGTGAAAAACCCCAAGATTCGTGGGACGTGCATCCACAGATATTTACAATGGTGTCTAATTAGATATAAACAATAAATCTTAATGGACTCAATTGTCAAAAGGCAAAGATTGCAAGCTGAGTTAAAACACAAAAGCCAATCATATGAAAGAGATACATGTAAAACATAAAGAAAGTAGGATGTAAAACATAAAGAAAGTAGGACATAAAAAGGTAAGAAACAATGTACCAGGTAAATACTAAGCAACAACAGCAAACATCTTTTTTTATATATATATCAGAAAAGATCTTGAAAGTGAAAAATACTGTTGGAAAGAGTCAATACAAAATGATGAAAGTTTCAATTTTTAGGATGGTATTACAAGATTAAATGTTTACATATCTAATAGCACATGCTCAAAATATATAAATTAAAATTTACAAACTTGTAAAAAGAAACAGAAAAAATGCTACTTTAATAGAGTTTAATAAACCTCTTTTTGTAAATGATCATTTTCATAATGAAATTTAGTAAGGTTAATCAAGGTTTGAAAAATAAAAGTCTTAATCTAATGGGCATATGGAAACTAAATCCTACAAATGGAGAATACATTTCCATTTGTAAAAATTTATGAAAGTTGAAAGCATACCATGTTTTCAAGCTGTAAAACAAGTTTAAAATTTTAAAAGCTCAAAATCATACAGAAAATATACTTTAACAACAAAGTGATAAATTTAAAAACAGATAACAATATAACTAGAAAATATTCATATGCTTATTAATTACAAAATATCCCTTAAAATCATTGGTGGGTCAAAGAAGATATCACAATGACAATAGTTAGAATTAGATAATAACAAACTACAATAATAAAAATACTTAGAACTGGATGACACACAAAAAACAGACATTAAAATTAATGGGATACAATTACTAGAAAACAATTAAATGAACAAGAAGATCAAAGCCAAAATGTGGGCCTCTGAGAAGAACTACCATATTGCCAAATCCCAAGGGAGCTAATCAAGTAACAATGAAAGTTGTCATAAATACATGATGTTGGGAGTGAAAAGAGAAATATAACTACAGATTCTGAAGGCATTAAAGAAATAACAAGAAGATATTATGAGAGATCATATGCCACTGTGTTTGGAAATGTTATTAAGTGAAAGTATTACTAGAAGTGTATCTTAAAATATAGACTTGAGAAAGCACAGAGACTCAAACAAGATGTGACTGTCCATTAAAGAAATTCAATCAATATACACATAATGAAAAAGCTAAGCCTAAATTCTTTGTTGGTGAGTTCCACTAAACTTCTAATCATACCCGACTTCTTCTAAAGCAAAGAAGAAAAGAGAATAATTCTCAACTCTATTTTAGGAAGTGCTCAATGCTAAAATAGTTAGAATTGTATGGGAAATGGAATTTTAAGCCCGATCCAACTTAAAACTATAAATACAAATATCTTTAAAAAGTCTAATAAATCAAATCACAAAAGTAATTTTTAAGTGTTCCATATTGTACAGAGTTTGGATTTGTTCTGGAACACAAATTTGTTTGAGTGTGTGGTCCAGGAATCAAACCCAGGTCTCCTGCATGGAAGGCAAGCATTCTACCACATACACCCCATAAGTTTGTTTTAACTTCAGAAAATTAATTTATTTTTCCAATACTCAAAACATATAATGTTCCAAATTATGTAAAAAATGTTTTTGAAAAAACTTAATAACTATTCATTAAATAAGCTCTTAGCAAAATAAGAATGGTAAGGACTCTCCTAAACCTAATAAAAGCAAACATTATACATATAAGCAAAACAACAGACATAGCCATCACAGTTAAGTACTGGCTTGAAAAATAAGAATCTACTTTATGATATTTAGCAGATGGTATGTTTGTATTTAAAGAAAATCCAAATTAAATTAATGATTATTTTAATTAATGAGAATTTATAAATTTGCTAATAGTAATATGCATATACAATATTTAAATTTCTATAAACTAACAGACATCCAGAATATGCATTTGTAAACCATATTATTTTAAATAGAATCAACATCATACATGCATGGAACTAAATCTAATAAATATATGTAAGATTTTGTCTTAGTTTGCTAGGGCTGCTGTAACAACATACCACAGACTAGTTGGCTTAAACAATTGGTTCTAGAATTCAGAAGTCTGAAATCAAGGTGTTGGCAAGACCATCCTTCCACTTAAAGGGAAGAATCCATTCCATGTGTTTTCCCTGACTTCCTGTGGGTGACTGGCAATCCATGGTATTCCTTAGTTCGTGGAATTATAACATGATCTCTGCCTCCATTGCATGGCCTTATTTATGCCTTTCTCGCCCTCTCTCTATCTCTTTCTCTCTCCTTCTCTCATTCTGTGTTCAAATCTTCTCTCTTAATAAGGACTGCAATCAGACTGGATTAGGGCCCATCCTGATCCAGTTTGGCCTCATTTTAACCAATAACCTCTTCAATGATCCTAGTTACAAATAAATTCATATTCATAGGATCAGGGGTTAGGACTTGAACATGTCATTTGAGGGTACACAATTCAATCCACAACAAATTATTATGTGGGATATTATAAAATTTTATTGAGAGAGATACATAAGAAGATAGACATATACTATGTTAATGAATTAGAAGATCCAATAGCACTTTGTGAATATTTCTTGGATTAAATTTAATGAAACATGTGTAACAGAAATGAGAAAGATTTCTTGTCCCAAAGGGGGAAGATAAATGAAACAAAATGAAGTTTCAGTGTCTGAGAGAGATCAAAGAGCAGAGAGGTCTCCCTGGAGGTTATTTTTATACAGTATACAGAAATCTCTTTTCAGTTTTGGGGGTACTGGAATAGCCAGAAGGAAATACCTGGGACTGTTGAGCTGTAATCCAATAGTCTTGATTCTTGAATATGATTGAATAACTATAGAGCTTTTAAGATGTGAACATGTCAGTGTGAAAACCTTGTGACTGACACTCCCTTTATCCAGTGTATGGACAGATGAGTAAGAAGAGAAAAAGACAAAAAAATAATAATAATAGGGGAGCACTGGGGTTTATCAGATGTTTTTGGTGTTCTTTTTTTACTTTTGGTTTCATTGTTTTTTGAAAATGTTCAAAAATCCATTGTAATGATGAATGTGCAGTTTTATGATGATACTGTGAACCACTGATTGTACACTTTAGATGGTATCTCAATAAAAAAATCATTGAAGAAAAAATATGTAAAATATATGTATGTACTTCTAGGGGACATACTCTAGAACACTGCTCAGTATCTTTAATTTTACCAGGTACTTATAATGTTTTGTGCATTTTAAAAATTTATATATGAATGTGTTTTGATTCCCTCACCATCTGCCTCACAAACACTGTCCTCAGGGGCCAATAAAATTTGAAACAGTGAACTAAGTACTTTATATACATTTTCTAATTTATTCTCCACACCATGATGTAGGCTCATTAAAAAAAAAATCTTTTAGTGAACAGGAGATGAGGCTTGCAACTTTTTTGAAATGCCATCATCACGGTCATCAAGCCTGTACAAGTCTAAATCTGGAACTATCTTAAAATCTATAATACATATATGCTAATATCCACTCATATATTTGTAGCCTTCCATTGCATCAATCATTACAGAACTCCCTATATTATTTTGCTACACTAGAATTTTTGTACCAAATATTTCCTGAGAAAAGCAACTGCAAACTGATTACAGCAACCAGCTATTGAAAACCTTTACCTCTGTATTTACGTGGAGACTCTGTAGAGAAGCAATATTTGTAGAAATAGAATTCAATATAGAAAGATATTGAGATACATAAAAATATCACTTATAAACATATCTTTAAATGTAGCATAGAAGTTAAAATTAAATCATAACATAAATTTTGAATTGCATCTCTGAAGGTTGAGATAATATCTGCAACTGTTCAGTAAACAAAATTCTCTATATATCTTATTTCTATTCAATGCAATACCTAAATACTGTCATCGTGTTCAGTGTGAGCGCTTAATGTCATTTTTCAAATTTTCAAATTCATAGTTAAAACTAAGAATTTCTGTTGCTCAAATGATACTATAATTGAGGCATGTGGCATGAAATTACATGCCACAAACTGGGATAAGATATTTCTAGCATATATAACCAATAAATACATAGTACTGGACCCAACTAAAATAACAAAGGCTAGGAGTCTTGAACAGGAATATCACCAAGGGGAGGCTCATATGGCCAACATGCATATAATAAGATACTCAGCCACTGTAATAATCAGTAAAATGCAAACTGAAACCATAATGTGCTAAGATTATAAACCTACCAGATTAGCAAAAATTAATGACTTACAATAAAAGAAGTGAAATATGAGAAATAAGATGTCTCAC
This sequence comes from Myrmecophaga tridactyla, assembly GCA_004026745.1. NCBI lineage: Eukaryota > Metazoa > Chordata > Mammalia > Pilosa > Myrmecophagidae > Myrmecophaga > Myrmecophaga tridactyla. The sequence goes on along the minus strand of PVIY010036558.1, from coordinate 12,025 downwards.
TGCTGAAGGGAATGTAAACTGGCACAACTACTTTGGAAAGTGTCATACCGTAGTTAACTAGTCAAGCTATCGATATACAGATGTACACACCATATCACCCAGAAAGCCTACTCGTTGGTATGTGCTTCTAAAGCATGTATGCTGGAGACTGCACAGGTAGTTATGTTCAGAGAGCCTCACTTAGTAAAAACAAAGTACAACTGTCCATTAACAGTAGAATACACAAATAATTTGTGGTGTTCCTACAAATTGAATACTGTACAACACAAATAAATGGACTATAGCTACACATATCAACACAGACCAACCTCACAAACACAATACTGAGCAGAAAAATCGAGTTACAGAACAAGAGGTCAACATGGTTTTTACTTATATGGAGCTGAAGCAACGAAAAAGCATTCTGCCTTTTTGGGAAGGGGTTGGGAAGAAGAGAGCCTCAAAGAGGAAGGGCATATAACTTTCTTCTAAAAGGTTAATGTATACACTTCCGTGCTTGGTTAATCTTTTCCCAAAATGTATATATACATTTTTATTTATTTCTTTCTTTTGCATGGGCAGGCACTGGGACTCAAATCCAGGTCTCTGGCATGGCAGGCTTGAGAACTCTTGCCTCCTGAGCCACCGTGGCCCGCCCCAAAATGTATATATAAGTTTTATACTCCTATTTGTGTGCATATTTCACACAATTAAAATCAAAAGAAAGTAAATCTCAGAAAACATGAATAACTATTATTCAAGGTCAGTTGGTAAGAAGTGATGAAGCAAGAAGGCTATGTGACCTAATTTGAAAACTTGCACATATTGTTAATGGGTGAATTTCATCACAAATCTACATAATTTCTGGCCTCTTTATTAGCACAATCTTCACAAGAAATGTATATGTCAGTCATCTGTAAAGAAGCAATAGACATGTTTTAAAGATCTCATTTATTTTCTCTCAACAATTGGAATCCACACTGCACCAACCCTCAGAGAGTGATTATCTTTTTAAACATCTCCAATTCTACTTTCTCTTTTCCTCAGCCTATATATGAGCCCATGTCCTTTTCTCTTGAAAAAGAAAAAAGAACTCAACTATTTCTTTTTTAGCTTGAGCCTGATTTTGCTCCTTCCTTTTATAGACAGGCTTATAAAAACTTAAGGGGCAGAGAAGGAGCATGCCAGTCCTTCTACCTGTAACTTTCTCTCCATACTACTTCCTACTTCTCCCCACTTGAAGTAACCAACTCCTACTTGACATTCAATAATTTTACTAGCATTCACTGAGCACTGAATTATGCACCAAATGCTTTCTCATTAAATCTTTAAAGGAACAATGTACCTATTTTAAATATGAGGAAATATAGAATTGGAGGCGATGAGAGGTAGAAATGCACCCAAGTGCCATTTTCAACCAGGATAGAACAGAGGCAGACCAACTCCAGATATGTTAAACTCAACTACTACACTATGCTGCTCCCTCAATAAATCAAAATATGCCATCTCTTCCATAAGATCTTTCCCCCAACTGCTTCATTCAGGATGGCTCTCTCTGGGTAAGTATTTCTTTCTCACCTGGTGAACATACTGGTATTGTGACAAAGCACAGAGGTTGAGAACCAGGGCTCATGAGCAAAATGCCTGGAAATAAAATCTTTTTCTTGTCACGTGCTTGATTTATTTGGTACATTTCCATATAATTTCACTAAATCTCTGAAAATCAGGGGTAAAAATGTTCTACCTCAGGGCTATGGTGAATTTCAAATGAAATATTAGTAAAACATTTAAGATAATGTTTAAAATGTAGTGAAGCTCAATGAATATTACACCTCTCTGTTATGATTATATTTGTCACTCTGAAATACAATTTTCTGTCTACTTGTCAATCGCTTCCTTTAGAAACAGTGAACAAAGTAATATAGGTTCATTAAGTGGGGAGCATTCCCTTCATTCAAAATCCATTCCTTCTGATGCCTGGAACTGAGGCTGATGGAGGGAAGGAGGTACTCAGGAGCTCCCCTACCTTTGCATCTCACAAGAACTCTTAGGGTTACCATTTGCTTACATTTCCAGACTTGAGATAGTAAAGTGTGTAAAAGACAATAGAATTAAAACTGTGCTGGTTTTCCTATAGTGAGGTCTATTCTTGAACCCCTTTTTGAGCCTCCCTTTACCCTTGCAGATTCCACTGTTGTGACTATTGCGATTTGGTCTGGGAAAAAAAGGCAAATGATTCCCTGGCAACTTTTTGAATGATCTGCAGCTCTTCAAGATTCTGGGAGCCTATTTAAGCTCCCATTAGGCTGAAATTGAAGATGCCGTGGTATGTGCACGGTAGGGCAGATCAATAATAAAGAGAAGCCCTAAAAGGACCATAAAAATAAAAATAGCTTTATTGATAAAATAATTAATGTATCTTTCTATAAACAATCCTAACACAGCTCCATAATTTAAAGGCACCAGAAGCAAGTAAATTCTTGAGAATAATATCTAAATCAGAATTACAGTAGAGTAAATAATTTGTCATTGTTAAAGTCTCGTTAGTAGAATTATTTATATTTCACCTAATGAACTTTCCATTACTTTAGGGATTAAAACATTTTCCAAATTGAAACAACCCAAGGATCTCCTAAAATCAAGCTTACATTACTACTATCTCTTTATACTTGGATTTTGCTTAGAAGAGGAGCAACTTGTTTCCAACATATTGTGCCAGCTTTTAAGTGCAATCATACTTATATTAATGTGTAAATGCAGAGATCTAAGATCTAAAAATACTAAATACTGAAATAAGATCAATTAAAATTCACTTATACCCTAAGACCTCTCAAGGAAGTTGGAATATAGATTAATATAGACTACAATCACATTTTCAGAATAGCTTAATATATGGAATTATAATATTCATTAACTGTGCAGCCTTGAGAAAATTACCTTCCTGAGTCTCAGTTTTATCATTCATAAAATGAAAGTTATAATATCTACCTTACATGTTTGTTAGGCTGAAAAAATGAATGTATACAGCTACTAGCATAGTTCTTAGGTATATAGGCACTCAATGCACTGCAATGTAATAGGAGCATATTTCAGCTACAATTACTCACCCTTCTCTGCATCCACAGCCCTTATTGTGACTATAGATCCGACCACTAAAGGTGTATGTGTTTCCTTGCCCCTTGACTTTGAGGTTGAACATGGAATTTGCTTCAGCCTCGTGACATTACCACATATGACACAATTATATCTAAAATATGCTTGTGCAGTTGGGCTTTCCATCTCCATAAGAAAACCTTTCCCTGGGTCCATCAGCCTGGACCTGGCCTGTAGAGCATTGTACAAATCTGAGCTCAAGCCTCAGGAAGAGTCATTGCTTGAAGAAGATCAGCCTTGCCAAATCCAGCCTAGATTAGCCATATCAGTGGTGTGTAAGGAAGAATAAAATACAATTGTTTTTAGCCATTGAGTTAATCCCACTGAGTGCTGGGATTCTTTGTCATATAGCAGCATTAATATAGCAATAACTAACTGAAAGCTTCAAAGTATTGGCTATATACCCTTTAAAATAACTTAAACTTCATAATTTTTTATTTCTTCATCTGTTGAGTATGACTTTCTATGTTTGTTTCTTTTTTTTCTTTTTTTTTTTGCAAGGGTAGGCATTGGAAATAGAACTGGGGTCTACAGCATGGCAAGTGAGAACTCTGCTTGCTGAGCCACTGGGGCCCACCCTATGTGTTTTGTTTTGTTTTGTTTGTAACAATTAATAAACCAGTATTTGTAAAGCACTTAGAATGCTTTAAACATGCTGGCACATGGTAAGCATAATAAAAATATTACTTGCTATTATTTTGTCGCTGTTAGTAGACCACAATAGTAGACCACAATTCCTATATTTTCAAATTGTTATATGCTTCCATGATTTAGTCCATGTACCTCTCCCATGTGAAAAATGATTTAGCAGAGGTGTGCTCCTCCAGTTTGATGTATTTTATTTACAAAATGCACCTCTGACTAGGAGCCACAAGATTACAGTCCCTTAGTAGCCAAACATTATTTGACATGTGTTTTAGGTATATGTGTAGGCAGAATGAATTTTAGACACATAGACTCCTGGGTTTTTATTTGAAAAATGTTTGAAAAAAAGTATCATGGTATCATAGATTCCTATGCAAGAGAGTATTCTTTCCCTTTTATACACAGTGTGAAAGCCATTCCTCCACTAATTTCCAAGGTTATTTACAAAATGCTTTAATTGCATAAATTAGTAAAAATCATACAGCCAGAAGAATGTAGCAGCTTATACTGCCTAGGGAAAATAGGCAATGGACACCGTGCAATAAATAGAAACACATCTCAATTTTCCATGAGAATCCTCCAGTCATTAACTCACTAATTCAGAAAACATACTGTGAGCTCTACCATATACACAGATTAATGAAATGGAGATATATCTTACAGAAGATATATCTCTGATTAGATATATCCTAATCTAGGGGCAAAGGCAAACTGCTAATCATCCTAAAGAGAGAAATATTATGACTGGAATATACGCAGGTTATCATTGTAGCACAAAGAAACCAGGTTCTCAGACCTGGGAAATGTGTTTCAAGGAAAAATAAAAATTGAAATGTACCCAAAATAGGCACTATTAGACCAAGGAAGGGAAGTAGACAATCAACAAGGACGGTAATAATATAACCAAAGCCTTGGAGGTGAGAAACTGCAGGTTATAGACTGGAACTTTAGATACTGGAGATCTGCTCTTATAGCAATAGCAAAAAAAAAGAAAAAAGAAGATGAAGTTTCTTTTTAAAGAGTTACTGTTGACCAATTAAAGAGTAAAGATTTTCTGCAGTTAGGATGAAGCTCTGTTCAACAATTTTATTTTTTTTGTTGTTTTGTTTTGTTTTGCATGGGCAGGCACCAGGAATCGAACCCATGTCTCTGGCATGGCAGGCGAGAACTCTACCTGCTGAGCCACCGTGGCCCACCCCATCAATTTTATTTGATCTTTCATTTTTGTTTCCTTGAAATCCTGACATAGATCCTGGTGTACGAAATACTTAATACATCTTTATTTTAATGTAAATAAATGAAACACAGAAAGGAATAAAATAGACATTGGAGGGAGAAGAGTGTATTAAAACTTCAGATGACAGAGAATAAGAAGAACATGTGCATTTATTTAATAAGTAATTAAACACTGAATATGATCTAAGTTCTGAAAAGCAGTCTGGGAGGGGATAGCAGTTCAGCTGTAAGCAAAGGAGACAGTATGTCTGTTCAATTGAGTTTGATTTCTAATAACAAAGTACACAAGAAACGAACATTTTCAAAAAGCCTAAATATAGTACATTTTTTTTAGTCTCATCTGAGTAGATTTCCCAAGTCCTTAGAGAAAAGGAGTGGGGGACACACATTACAGGAACAAGGTATTTAACTATAGCTTGTTGTGCATTTTATCTGTTCGGTAAATTTTATATAGGTCTCTCTGTATGGTGTTAGAATCAGTCTTGCTTAACTTTTTGGTATTAATAGAGCTATGTGAAATGCATCATTTCCACATATTACTATGGATAGAATTAGGCCAGGTTAACCTCAGTTGGCAATTTCCATCAAGAATCTTGGTGCCTGTGGTGGACAGGTTTGACAAAATATACTCCTTACATAATGAAGGCTGAATAAAACCTCTTTCTGTAAAAGTGTGGTCCATATTTCACCCACATCAGTGTACTGATTTGCCTTCTATAGTGTTTTATACCCTCATTCTAGGTACCCTGGTTTAGACTTATGCATTCATGCCCTCTCTCAAAACTTTGCATCCTGTATGATCTGTCGAGGTCAAAAGATATATATGAAGCATTGCTATATTTGTGTAGTGAGAGTAGTCACTTAATCCTTCCAAAAAATGTAAGTTTGGAAAATCCAAACTTAAAGTGGTTCTGTATTATTTGATCCCATAAACTGATTTTTATATCATAGCTTGCATACAAAGAAGAGAATAAAAATTACAAATAAACAAATCTAGATGGTAGTTCTTTCTCCTGCTCTGTTAATTCAATGAACATATTTCCATTTTTAATCTCCCTCTTACATAGTTTAACAAACACCAATGTATTTACCACCTCATTTTATCCCATAAATGGATGGGAAGAAAGCGGTTTAGAGTGGCTGAATTGCTACTTAAGGTCAACCAAATGGTGTGCCTAATGAGAGAAAAGGGAAAAGCAGGGATGCAAAGATGCCAAAAAAAAAAAAAGTTCAACATGTTTGGCTCAGGCTCACCTCACTTCTAGAATTTAAAATATCAACAGATATAATTGAGGAAGTATATCCGGGCCTTAAAATATGAAATAAATCTAAGATTGGAGAAGTGGTTATAAAAAGATGATTTAAGAACAGAAATTCTGAAATTAAGATTCATGATGATTTTATTCATTAGTACTGGGAGCCCTATGAAAATTGATAGCAATGGTTCAGATGTTAAAATTATAAAAAGTTGTAAAGACTTTTTGAAAAGAGAGTACCTGGGATTTATTTAATTAGTTAGATATGTAATAGGACCTGAAAAGACTTATGCTTCTAGGCCTTAATGAGTAAGTGGTAGAAAATGAAACATCCCATCACAAACAAATTAGAGATCTGAAAGAAACATGAAAACATTTTAGATATGGGAGGAGTGAATTCAAGACTGTGATCCCTGAGACAAGATAAACAAACAAACAAACAAACAAACCAAAAAGCCCATGGTGAGTCCTGTAATCTCCCTGGATTGTACCTAAGAGCAAATTTTAGAGTGGAGCACAGGGAGGAACCCAGGCAAGGCAGTTATCTTGTTGACAGGAAACAAAAACTGAAGTTCGAAGAGGTTGAGGCAGTTAGAATTTGCTAGAAAAGAGGGAGCTAAGCAGAGAAAACTAAAAAACAAAAACATCCTGCTTTGGGTCCCCTTGTGTCTTTAGCTGGGTATGTGTAAGGTTACAGAAAAACTGCTGGATAACTAATATACAGTGAACAATATTCACAGCACATATTTAAATTGCAATCAACCACAGTAGAGACACACCTTAAGCACTAGATAATCAGTAGAGAAGGTTTATATACAAAAGTGTAGAGTTGCTGATTAATAGTAAAAAATTTTTAAAGCAGCTATTATAAGTATTACGAATATACTCTCAAGTATTTAATGGAAAGCCATAATGAATAGATAAATGGAAGATTTCAAAAAGAATCAAGTGGGCATCTTCCAAGATGGAATAACAGTGACTAGATTTAGCTTTCCATTTAAAACAACAAAATAAGTGGACACAATATTTGAAACAATGATTTGCAAGGCATTGGGCATCAGGCAAAGAAGAAGAGTGATTCCTGAGAGATGAGATTGAGGGATATGAGGCAGGTCAGTCTCATGATTATCTCAGGTTAACTATGTGGATAGTCTCCAGGCTATAGTGCAGACAGAGGCTGGCCATCTCCCTGGCTGAAGAGTCACAGCAGAGAGTCCAGAAAGGTTAGCTGAGCTACAGCCTGAGAAGCAGAATTCCAGAGGGAAAAGAGCTGTAAAGACAGAGAAATATGGAGATATACATACTCCTACCTGAGTTTAGAGCTGAGCATCGTTGAATGCATGCATTTGTGAGGAAACTGTTTTCAGTTGGAGGAAAGAATCATGAGAAAGGATTAGAGAAAACAATTCACACATAGCAGGAAATCACTTTTGCATCCACCAAACATTCTCAAGTCGAAAGTTTTATAATATGCAGTGCATCAAGTAAGACAAAATCACCCCTAGAATAAATCCTGCCTAACAAATCTTAAAAGCAAGATTTAAAAGGATTAAATTGTCTGAGGTACTTGCGCCACAACATGGAGCAAAGTTCAAAAGTATATATAGGAATACAAATATATCTTCATGGGACAAGAAGATTTATGACTCAAATGAGAAGAAAGAGCAATCAATCAAAATCAATCCAGAAATGATACAGATGACAGAATTGGTAGATAAGGTCATTAAGAAATTTATTATAGCATTCTTTATAGCTATATTCCATATGTTCAAGAAGATAAGAGTAAATACTGAACATGTTAAGAAGAGTCATTGGAGATATAAAAAGACACAAATTGAACTTCTAGAGAGGAAAACTACAAATGCCTGAGATGAAAAGTACACTATATGAGATTAATGGCAGATTAGTTATAGAACAAGATAATATTAATGAATTTGAAGATATAACATTAGAAATTATCAAAATGAAACAGTGAGGAAAAACAAAAAAAAATGAGAATCAGTGAGTTATAAGAGAACATTATGTGTAATTGGAGTCACCAAAGAATGGAGGTTGAGACAGAAAAATACTTGAAGCCCTATAGGCTAGAATTTTTTTCAAATTTAATGAAAGCTATAAAACCACAATCCATGACAGAGAACCACAAGAATGGAAAACATGAAAAAAAAGTACACAAAAGCACATCATAATCAAATTGTTAAAATCTGAGTCAAAAAGAAAATCTTAAAAATACCCAGACAATACTGATAGAGGAACAACATAAAGATGACAGCATATTATTTATTTGCAGCAAGGCAAGCCAGATGATAGTGAAAAAAAAAATCTTTAACATACTTTGAGAAAACAGCTGACAGCCCAGAACTCCACATTCAGACAAAAGGTCTACCAAAAAGTGAAGACAAAAAAAAAAAAAAAAAACTATTTCAGACAAACGAAAGCTAAAATAATCACCAGAAAACCTGCATCAAGCTAAAGGAATTCTTAAGGCAGAAGAAAAATGAAATCAGATGAAAATAAGGATTTACACAAAGGATTAAAGAGCAATGGAAATGGTGACTGCAAAAGTATATTTTGGCTTATTAGTTAAATTCCATTAAAAGAAGGTTTAGTAGTAAAAGATTGTGGGATTTATAACATATGTAGAAGTAAGATAAGGGTTTAATGGCAGTATATTTTAAAGGGTTTTATACCATATATGAAATGATATAATATTACTTGAAGGTAGATTCGGTATGTTAAAGATATAACACTATAAACCCTAAGAAACTACCATTAAAAAAATAAGCGGGGGTGCAAGGGTAGTTCAGTGGGACAATTCTCATCAGCCATGCAAGAGACCCAGTTAGTTCAATTCCAGCCCATGCACTTCCCAAACAAAACAAAGAGAACAATAAAAACAAACAAACAAACAATTCAACAAATAGTGCTGCAATAATGGGATACTTGCATTTAAAAAAGAATGAAATATGACCCCACCATACAGCATTTAAAAGAAGCAAAGTGTTATAGATCTTAAGCCAACAGAGGAGAGAAAATGGAAATCATAAAACAATTACTCAAACAAAAAACAAAAGCAGAACAAGAAAAAAAGGAAACAAAAAACAGATGTTATAAATATAAAACAAAAAGATGGCAGATTAAAGCCACATTAAATATAAATGATCTGAGTATAACACAAAAATAAAAGTTATATTAGATTTTAAATAGGATAAAAGCAAAAGATGGAAAATAAGCAAAATGCTAATAAAAAAAGTAAATTTACCATATTGATAGCAGACAAAACAGACTGCAGAATAAAAATGATTATCACAGATAAAAAATGTGATCTTACAATGACAGAGGGACAACACATCATGAGGATAAAACAATTTTAGTCACTCATTCACCTAATGATAGCACCTCGAAATCATGAAACAAAAGATGAGAGAAGTTAGGAAGTGTGCAGTCCACACTTGTAGGCAGAGATTTCAACATGCAGATCTCAGTGCACAGCTCAAATAGAAAATGAGCAAGGTTATAGAATAATTCAAGACACTATCAACTAATTTGACCTAATTTTCATTTATAGAATAATCCATTCAACAATAACAGAGTATATTTTCCTCTAAAGTGCATAAAGTCTTCCAGATTTGGGGCCATAAAATTAAATATCAATAAATGAAGGATCTGTCCTACCAAGTAAGATTCTGATCAAAATGGAATGAATTACAAATTAATAACATAAAGATACCTGGAAAATTCTCAGATATTTGGAAATAAATTAAACAGCTTTAAATAATCAATCAGTCAGAAAGGAAATCACAAGTAAATTATAAAATGTTAAAAACTGAATGGAAAGGAAAAATAAAATTCAAAATTTGTGAGATCCAGCAAAGGCAGTGCTTGGATAGAAATTTGTAAGTTTAAATACTTACAGTAGAAGAGAAAATAATGTCCAGAGTTGATCAAAGTTTGTGATTTAAGTTGCTAAAAGAAAAAGAGCACATTTCTTTCAAAATAGGAGGAAAGGAAGGTGCTATGGTAATTCAGTGGTAGAATTCTCACCTGCCATGTGGGACACATGGGTTCGATTCCTGGCCCATGCACTTCCAAACAAACAAAGAAACCAAACAAACAAACAAACAGAAAATTCAACACATGATGCTGAAATAACAGGATACTCACAAGGAAAAAGAATGAAATGTGGTCCCGCCATACAGCATAAAATTTAAAAAAGGTGGAAAGAAGTAGTAAGGACAAGATGGAAAATAATGAAACAGAAACTGACACACAAGAAAGGTAACTAAAGACCCCAAAATCTAGTTCTGTGAAAGGACCAAAAAGACTGCTAACTCACTAGGCTTATCAAGAAAAATGACTGATGAGAAATATACCAAACCAAATAGAAAGATTAAATGATGGGACATTACAATATTATCCTAGTGACAGTTAAAAGCTATTGGCAATTGGAGTATCTGAATACTCGTACATACATTAAATAAATTGAATTTGTAATTAAAAAAAAAACACAAATTAAACTCCAGCCTCAAATGGTTTCACTGGTAGAGTTTATCAAACATTTGAGAAAGAAATTCACTAATCTTACACAACTCTTTGAAAAATAGAAAAAAAGAGGATAGATTGATCTCAACTAATTTTATAAGTCCAGCATGATTGTAATACCACAAAAAGGTGTAAGAAAACATGAGACAAAATATCATCATAAACAAAGATGCAAACATCAAAAATAAATGAAATACTTGAAAAATAAATTTAACAAAATGTATTCAAGCTCTGTACACTGAGAAATATTAAATATTCCCAAGAGAAATGAAAGACAACCTGAATAAAACTAAAAATATACCATGTCCTTCAACTGGAAGACTCAATATTATTAAAATAACATCTTCTCCCAAATTTTTCTATAGATTCCATGCAATCCAATCAAAATCCCAAAGCCATTTTTTTAGAATGTGACAAGCAGATGTCGAAACTAATATGGTAATTCCAGGGACCTAAATAGTCTAAATAATTTTGAAAAATAAATAGAACAAGACTTCATATTTATTATAAAGCTATACTAATCAAGAGAGCATGGAATTTGAGTAAAGATAGACACTTTTAGCAATGGAATAGAATAGTGAGTCCAGAGATAAAATCTCATATATATGATCATTTGGTTTTACAACAAAAGTGCCAAATACAGTGGGGATTTGGGGCTGGAGAAAAAAAAACTATTATTTTGACAAGCAAATATATTAAATCAAAATGGATCATGGATAGAAGAAAGTTTCTAACTTTGCTATAGGACAAGATTTCTTAGACAGCAGCAACAAAAACAAAAAAAAGCTACAGGTCATAAAATAAAAATATATACAATTTGGATTTCATCAAAATTAAAACTTTCTGGGTTTCAAAATATATTCTGAAGACAATGAATCGCAAGCAAGCACTGTAAGAAAAACTTATACACATATGTATGCACATATACATGTATAATTTACATGAATGGATATTACATATTTGCATATATATTTATATTTGTGTATATATATATATGTTTATGTCTAGAATATAAAGAGCCCTACAATCTTAAAATAAGATAATCAATTTAAAAATGTGCAAATTATTTGAACATTTTTTAAAAAGCAGGTGTACAAATGAGAAATGCTTGAAAAATATTCATCATCATTGGTTACTATGGGAATGTAATGTAAAACCACAGTGGCATACCATTACATGTTATTAGAATGACTAAAATAAAAAATAATGTTAGT
>PVIY010036557.1:0-25365 GCA_004026745.1 Myrmecophaga tridactyla | reverse complement strand
AGAGGACAAAATGTACGCAGTTTGGGAGTGTGTAAAAAGAACAGGGCAAGTTCAGGGAAGGGCACCAGCAGTGTGGTTGGAACCTGCGGGTGTGAAGGCGAATGGTGGAGATAGGCCAAGAAAACAACCAGGGCCTGGGAAATGACAGCTGAAGAGAAAGGAAGGTCACTGACCCCTTGTTAGGGATGACCCTGGGTGACCCTATCTGGACAGAGCCACAAACAGTAGCTGAGACTCCACCGACTGTTTGCATAAAGCTGTTTTTGTGGACATATGGGCTCATGGGACCTCAGGGCACTAGACAACTTTCTAGAAAGCATTTTTGGTGGGAGTGGAGTGCTCTTAAGCCCAGATCCATTAGCAACGTTTCCATCTTCCCTTTCCCAAGAACCCCAATCCTCCCTTTTAACAGCTCTGTTCTCCACCAACATTTCATTCCAGCAAACAGCTTCTATGAGCATCTTCTGTGCCAAGCACTGGGTTGGAGTCAGGAATGGGTCAGACAGCACTGTTCTGGTGAGTGGGCAGTGGAAAAGAGGCACCCTGTGAATGACTGCAACAAGAGGCAGTATGACAGAAGGACCCCAAACTTTGTGGCAAGAGAAGGCAAAAGCAAGTGCAAATAAATTTTGCCTGGGGTGATCAAGGAAGGCCTTTCAGAGGGGATGTTATATAGGGCCTTAAAGGGCTAACATGTTTATTGGCGAAGAGCCAATGGTGAAAGGAGGAAATAGGCCTAAGGATTTGCAAAACACTGAGAGACTTCCCATGAGAGTAGTAAGTGGAGAGGCAGGTAGAAAGAAGGGCCAGGGCACAGACAGCCAAGGAGTCTGGTTTTATTGGGGAGGCAAGAGGGACCCCTTAGAGGTTTTTAAGCAGACGAGTGACATGATCACAGCTGAGTTGAAGGATGTTCTTTGACAGGTGATATGGAGGCTGCATAATGAAATGAAAGAATGAATGGATGAGGACGGAAAAATGAAAGGCTGATGAATCATGAATCAAGAAAAGGAGGGCTTTGATCGCCAACATTCATATACCCAGAAGACCCAAGTAAAGGCCTGGGGGTTTCTAAAAAGGAACGAAGAGCTGCTGTTGGCTTGGGATTTTTACACTCGTGTGTCTGTTATGCCCCCAAATGTGTGTTTAATTTTAATCTTTTCCTCCTTTTCAGGCTTTATCACAGGAGAATAACCACTACATTCTAATCTGAAATGGATTATTTATGCTTATGAATACAATGGATGCCCGTCTAGTTTATTTTTTGAATAATACATTGAGTAGGAATACACAGAAGACAGGGTAAACATGACTTTGAGGTAAATACCCTCTCCCCCAATGTTGCACATTAATCTTTCTAAATCCTGTGGGGCCTTGTCAGTGTCCTGTGGAACCCACAATCTAATCACTTGGGCACTAATTATATATCAGGTGCCCTTGTCTCTGAGCCAAGAGCTCCCTATTAGGCCTTACCACCTGACCTTTTCCAATCTCATCTTCCTTCTCTATGAAGCCTGGTTCTCGCAAGGGGTGAGCCTCCTCACTCTTCCGAATTTCCGGAGTTTTTATTTTTTTAAATCCTTCACATGACATGAGCCTGGCACACAAGAGGAACCTCTGTAGCGTTGAAACTGGGTGGCATGGTGTCCAATCCTCAGCAGCAGTCACACACACCAGCGTAAGCAGGGCTGGGCAGAGCTGAGCTCTGGAATACCCCCACTAACCCTCACTCCACTGAGTGAAGTAACTGAACTAACCCTAAGCGCTCTTTACCGCATATATCCTTCACATTTCCTTTGTTAAAATAAAAACTCAAGCACATTTTGCGAGTTTTCTTGAATCAATTCATGTACTGGGAAGACTCCAATCACCAAGAGGCAGACGGGAGCCCCAATGAACAGAGAGAGCAGCAAATTTCTGTAGGCAGAATAAACAGGTACATTGGGAGAGAATTTTTAGGCTGTATTTAAATTTTGTTTTCTGGGTAACAGCCCAGCACTAACAAGAAACAGCATCTAGCTGAGGTGCTTTTCATTTTTTTTTTTTTCCCCTGAGGTGGGACTAAGCACGAGCACCTCTATTTGGGCCTATTAGATTCTATTACTTTCGACTCCTCATATCTGCTGTGTGCAATCCAGTTTACAAATCGGTGTCAAAAGTATTACCTCCAATGATCTTTGTAACCGCCCTGGGATGCATGCAAGGCAGGAGTTATTTTTCTTTTCACACAGGAATTTGGGGCTCAGGGACCAGTGACTTGTCCAAGGTCACTCACAGGAAATATCAAGATTGACTTTTACACAGACCTCCTAATGCCCAGTTCAGTGCTCCTTCCACAGGCTGTCTACAGCTCGAGGGAAAAGGGTTCGAGAGTGATTTATAAATCCTAAAGTACACACGAGGGGTCCTTTTATGACCTGTATCGGTAGCTCACAAAAGACTCTCAAGATAGGATGAAATCTAACCAAGGCCACCCAGGAAAGCCAGGCGAGGCAACTGCAAACCTTGGGCACAAGATGAACTTGCACCTGAAAACTCCCCACTGCTCCTGCCGCAGCAGACTAGAGAATGCACTGGTTGTTTCTGGCACAGCGAGGCCACCGTATGGGACCCAGAGTAAGGCACTTGGCTTGCAGAGCCTTAAAGACAGGTGTAATGGTGTGTCCGTCTACCTGCCCTGCGCCGGAGACCCACAGGCCGAGAGGACAGCGCCGCGTCAGCTGACTCTCCGCGGGTTGAGGGGAAGGCGGCAAGGCGGCGTCTCTCCCACGTGACGGACTGGGCGGGCCGCCTCCCCGAAACGGCGTCGAGCGCGTCACGTTACGGCCCTCCCTGCCCCACCACAAAAGTCTAGGGGCGGTCAAGGTCTGCGCCTGCGCGGGCGCCGGCTAGCTGCCTCGCTCGCTCGCCGACCTGCGGGCGGGCGGCTCCCGGGCGTGGGTCCCGACGTCTGCGACGATGGGTGAGTGGTTTGCGGCACGAGATAAGCACGGCCTCCCCTCAACCCCTGGGGTGGAGAATAGGAACATGAAGAAGGATCCGAGCAGGTCTCCCTGACCCCGGCCTTCTGGCGCGGGGACTGCAGGGACCCAGCCCTTTGCGCGCGCGCACTGTGCGTCCCGCGCCTTACAGGCGTGGAGCCGTCTCCTGGGTGCCAGCGGTCGCGGGGTCATTTCTTCCCTTCCGCGGCGGGGGTTCGTGAGGCCGAGGGTCGCTGCCTGACTGCTAGAGTGACCCTCTCCTCGGTTCCCTGCCCTCCGGGGTTGAGGCCTGGGCTGGCGGCCTTCCCGCGAAGAAGGGAGTGCGTTCGTCCCGGCGCGCCCGGGGCTGGGGAGGCGTCTCCCCGGCGTGCGCGTGGCGGGGAGGAGCCGGCCTTTGCCTGCGCCCGCCGCGACGGGAACAGTCCTGCAGCGCTCGGTCGGCTACTGAGCAAGGCTGGGATTCCGGCCTCTTCCCTCGGACATCTCTGACAGTGTTAAGCATTAGTGATGGAAGGGACTTTGGCATTTTTGTCCTCCCCCTTTCGCCGATTGGGGAAATGGACGCCTGGAGAGCGGTAAGTTCAGCCACAAAGCCATCCACTGCCTTTTCTGCGACACCATGATGCATCGCGTTATAGGAAGCTCAGTTATAGAACGCTTTTCTGAAGTGGGGGTGGTATGCTATTGTTAATTGTAAGGCGCTGTGCCGATCATCTGGTTTTACGCTTGGCTAAATAGGACATGTTAAGTGCCTCGGCCATATTTACCCTTTCTGCATAGCCTTTATTTTGCCCCGTACCGCGCTTCCCAGCTGGTCTTAATCCCCACCTCTTGTTTGTCTGCCCATAAGCTATGAAAATAGAAGACTATGGAATAAATATGTAGTGACCTTGCCATTTTGAGTCTCTTTCTGCCATGCTTTGAAAGGGAATCAAATGGTGCTGAGATTGGTCTAGTCTTGTGATGGTTGCGTCCAGAGCACAGGTTAGGCCTTTTAGAATAGTAATTACCCCTAGAGCATCTAAGAGAAGAATCAGAAACTGTTACTTCTAGAAAGGGTTGAATCATCTGGTGTCTCGTTTGGTAAATGAAAATGAGCCCAGAGAAGTGAATTGTTTTATTCAGAATTTGTATCTGTGTTTATAGTAGCAAGATACTGTCATAACTAGAAGTAGAACCCAGGCTGACCTTGTTCACAGTGCTGACTCAGACTTGCCTACTTGGAGTTTACGTCCTTTGAGAATTACAATCACCTCTTCAGTTTTGCACAAAGACCTTTATACTTGGGTCAGCAGTCCGGATCTTGCTTATCCACATGAACTATCAATTACAGTGAATATATAAACTTTACCACTGTTTTCCTGTGCCACAAAACTTTGACACTTGCAGTTGCTTGAAAGTTAACTTTGCTACTTACTGTGTGTTGAATGTTTTACGTAGCATACAAGTGTATGCTCATTTTGCAATAAATTGGAAATAACTGTTATCTGTGTTACAGAACTTAAATATAGAGGTCAGTTTAGCAAAGAAAGTTAGCCATATTAACAATATAAACATCCAAAATTCTCATTGCCACAGAATGTTGGGCATACTCACTCTTCTCTTCCTAAATTAAGAACCTAGTCACACCATCCTGGTGTATAAGTTGAGGCTAGAGGGGAAGCTTTGATTTGTGGTGTGGGAGGGTATCATGCCATTCATTTTTCCTGTGTCTAGACTCATTTTTTTAACCTGAAAATTGAAATATACAGGAACTTTTCTTAAGATTTCTGAAAATAGTTCAATACAGTAGTGAGTAAATGACTCTCTAACTCCAGTTAGCCACCATTTTCTGTGATTTGTTTAATATCAGCCCCCATCATTACAAACAGTCAAGACTAACTTTAATTTGTAAAATTTTGCAATGTCAAGTGCCATTCCAGTAAAAATTAAAAAGAACATGGACAAAATTTTTAATCATTGTTCAGGTATGCAAATAATAGGTTTGCTTTATTAAGAAACTTAACTTAATATAGTTAAAACAGCTTGTATGTGATTACTTTTTATAATTTAAAATATTTTGTTATATGTTTTATATATGAAAATAAATGGTTTTGACATTCATAAATTGTCACAATATCTTATTATGTGGTCATGTACCCCTATCTTCCTATATTTAACTATCAATATTTTTGTTGATTTTGACATTTACATCTGAAATTCTGGAGAAGAGCAAAGTGTTACACCAGGTATAAAGTATTTCTATGCTTAGTTGTTTTTTTAATAGTGGTTATTACATTAGCAAGCATAATACTAAGTTTTTAGCTCATGCCTGTCAGCTGAAACAGAACAAAATAAGTAAGAATATAATAGACTGTGTGATTAATAATTATCAAACTATATTCTGACAGACATATTTTCAGGCATCTGTGGAACATTTCTATAAATTGATAATGTTGTGCCACAGAATCTCAGCACATTAGGAAGGAGAGGTTGGGAGGGAACAGATAACATTCTGGGACTTGTATTTTTTTTTGCTTCCATTTTTATTTCAAATAACAGACCTACTAATTGAAACTTTTGAAACAGTCATAAGCTGCTAGAGTAAAAAAAAAAAAAATCACCGAAATGTCTTAAATCATTATAAAAACTTGATTCAAAGGGAAAATGTATAGTCTGAAACACCCAAATTATGAAACAAAAAGATATAAATAAAAGCATCTAATTTAAGGTTAGAGAGAAGCAAATAAACCCAGGCAAAGGAGGAGGAAGGAGATGATAAAGATGAAATAAATTTTTAAATTTGAAAACTGAGAAATTGTAGAATTGGTAAGTTCAAGAACTGGTTCTTTGTGGGGTGGAGCGGGGAGGGTTGTAAAATAAACTGTTAGCTTGCACAGAAATAAGGGGACACAAATACACAAACATTTTTGAAACAGCAAGTCGTTTATAATGAACCAGATTTTTTTTTTTTAAAGGAAATTCAGTTACCACAGTTGTCTCCAGAAGAGAGAAACTAAAAGACATTAACAATGGATGAAATTGGGAGAGATATCAAAAAGCTATGGTCAGGCCCAGATGGTGTAACAGGTGAACCTTTTTAACTTTCAAGAATAAGATAATGTTGATAACATTTAGTGTTACTCCACAGCCTGAAGAAGGAAAAACGTCACATATTCTTTTTATAAAGCCAACAGAACACTGACAGTGGGACTTGATGAAGATAGTTCTAAAATTGAGAACTTGATCTGTTATAGTTATATAAAATTTTAAAATATAAACTAATGGCTGATAGGCAGTACAAGGCCATGTAGAATTTGTCCCCATATTGTAAGGGTGATTCATTATCAAGAAATATGCTAATGTAGTACACAAAATAAGTACATCAACAAAGCAATAATATAGCTCACGCTTGTTGAACTCCTGTGCACCATACCCTCTCCTGGGTGCTTTGTATGTATTAATTGAGCCAGCCTATGAGGCAGGTAACATCCTTATTTGACAGACAAGAAAACTAAGGCATAGAGACATTGAGTAACTTGTTGGAGGCCATGCAGTAGATATATGGTGAAGCTAGGATTTGAACCCAGGTAGTTAGTAGGCTTTAGATAACATGTTACACTGGCTCCATCTCCAAAATCTGTTATGATCACCTTAGTAGCTTCCTAAAAGCATTTGACCAAAGTTCAAGATGCATTCCTGAGTTAGCAGTGATGGGAAGGGGTAAAGGTGGTTGAACCTTAGTAAAACAGTATAGGTATGTATTCTCTTCACATGTTAGGAAACTTTATAAGATGCCCTTATTATAGTTGAACATTAATACTGGAAAAATAGAATCTTTTAAATGGAAAACAGCTTCCTAGTAAATAGTGGGGGCCAGGGGTTTAGATTATAATTTCAACTATAATCTTTAAAATGAATGTAGGATAAAACTTTGAATTTTTTTGTATAATTTGTCAGGTGTTATAAAATAGTACTATGAAGACAACCTTCATTTGATGTATGTTTGTAGCACAGCCCTAATAATGGTCAGGGGTAGATGTTAGGGTTAAACAGGGTGGAGTACTTGAGTGGGAACACATTTTATACAGGTCACTTAATCAGTGAACATTTTTTGTGTTATGATGACTTGTTTCCCTGTGTATCCTCCAAACTGCTGAGACTTTGAAAACTCAAAAAACAAAAAGCCAGCATCATGTATAATAATAATCCTTAGAAGAAATCCCACAAATGACAGGAAAAATACAAGGATATTCACTATGACCGTGATTTAATTTTGTTCAGAAAGCATTTGTCAGTCCATTAAAACAGGAGAAAGGAAGATACATATTATAAAGGAGAAGGGAAAATATAAGTGATAATATTGTAGAAACTGAAGCAAAATACACCAAAAAAACTAAGTTATAAGAGGATTTGATACGCTGGCTGGTTCTAATTTAATACATGAGAATGGAAAGCTTTTTAAATATGCAGACAAAAGCCACTTAGAAAATATGAAGGAAGAATAGAAAAGGTAAAAACCTAGGTTTAAGAAATATTCCAAATCTATGTCAAGAAGATTGTGGGAAGATGGCAGAGTAGGAAGCTCCAGGAATCAGTCCCAAAACAACTTTTGAACTGGTGAAAGTCAACTCTTTTTTGAAACTCTAAAGTCTAGTGGGAAAATGTGCCGCATCCAGAGACTAGCTGGAGGAAGAGCCTGGTAAATATTAGTGAATTTCAGTCTCTCTGCAGTGGCTGCCATCTCCCATTCCCCAGCCACAGGGCAGGCAGCAGTGGAGACTGCAGCCTGTGCTCCTGGTATGGCTTGCTGGTGCCAAGGTGGACACTTAGGACCTAAACCTCCAACATCCTGGGGAATGTGGTCTGATGGTGATCACAGCTTTTGATCATCTACCTCAGATCACCTTTACACAGACTGCTAAAGAGAGAGAAGACACAAACCAAAATCAGAAATTTGAAAACCTATGTGAAATGGACAAATTCTGAGAAACATGCAGATTACCTAAACTTTAGAAAAAAACAGAGACTTTCAGCAGACCTACAATAGGGAAATTGAATCAGTAATCAAACATCTCCCCAAAAAAGTAAAAATCAAGACCTGATGGTTTCACTGCTGAATTCTACAACATTTAAAGGAAAATTTAACATCAGTCCTTCTCAGACTCTTCCAAAAATAGAAGCTGAGGAATTATTTTCTAACTCATTCTACGAGGCCAACATTTCCCTGATACTAAAGCCAGATAAAGAAAATTAAAGACCAATATCCTTTGTGAATATAGAATTACCATATGACCCAGCAGTTCTACTCCTAAGCATATACTCTCAAGAATTGAAAGCAAGGGCAGTTATTTGTACAGCAGTGTTCATAGCATTATTCACGCAGCCAAAAGATGGAAACAACCCAAGTATCCATCAACAGATGAATGAATAAATAAAATATAGTATGTACATACAATGGAATGTTATTCAGCCATAAAAAGAAAAGTGCTGGTACATGCTGCAGCATGGATGAACTCTGAAGATGTCATGTTGAGTGAAGTTCGCCAGATACTATTGTATGGTTTCCTTTTATGAAATACTTAGAATAAATAAATTCTTAGAGACAGGAGAATATTGGTTACCAATGGTAGGGAGAGGGAGAATGAATAGAGCTTGGCTTGCAGTGTTGAAAGTAATTTGGTAATAGTGGTGAAAGTTACACTTAATATCAAAGAATAGTACTTGAATGGTTAAAATGATCTTTTATGTTATATACATTTTACTACAGTTGAAAATAAGTGAAAATAAAAGAGGGGGAAAAAAACCTTTAAACGCGAACTGTCTCCAACAACTCTATAAAGAAGGGGTAATTTCCTCTACTTTACCCATAAAGAAAGTCTCAAAAAGGGGCAGTAACCTGTCCAGAAGCACCCAGCAATAGCCAAGGGTTGTTTAAGGCTCATTATGATAGACCTTTACTGTACTCTCCAGTACTG
The DNA here is from genome assembly GCA_004026745.1 of Myrmecophaga tridactyla. Lineage (NCBI taxonomy): Eukaryota > Metazoa > Chordata > Mammalia > Pilosa > Myrmecophagidae > Myrmecophaga > Myrmecophaga tridactyla. The sequence goes on along the minus strand of PVIY010036557.1, from coordinate 16,427 downwards.
TGTATTAAAGATTCTAAAGCTCCAAGAGAAAGAATATAGTGATCAACTAATAATATCTGCCACAGGCAAAGGACTGTGCCATTGCTACAAAAATTGATAAGTGATTGCCTACCACAGGATTGGGAAAGAGTGTAGTGCTCCGTTAATAACGTCTGCCGCAGAGTAACTTGAACAAACATTGATAACGTCTGTCATGGGAGTACAGTGACTTTTATTGTCTGCTGTGGACAAGGGACTAGGAAAGAGTATGGTGGTTGTGTCTACTACATTCCAAAGACTGGGCCGATGCTATAATTATTGATTAGTGGTAATGAAAAAGTTTTGGTTATGGGTGGTGGTGATACTAGAAAAACATTGCAAATATAGTTAACACCAGTAAATTATATGCTTCGAAGTGGCTGAGATGGGAAATGTTATGTCGTATATGGTACCACAATAGAAAAATTTTAATATATGAAGAAAATATTAAATTCTATCGCTTATGAAGAGATATGAGTAATAGGAAGACATCATATCCTTGCAAAGTCAGTTTTGAGTAAAATGACAGTTTATAAAGTTACTTCCACTCTAAAGTACTAACAGGATTTTTGAAAGGTGTATGATAAAAATACACTAAAGTTTACCTAGACAAAGTGTGAGAGTTAGAAAACTAATAATTCTGCTGCAAGAAGAGGTGGATGTCCTACTAGATGATGAAATATATTCTGATGCTACAACAGGTTGAAGCAGGGTGGTGGTAGAGAAGAAGTAATAGGCAGTTGGTGGAACCAGGATGGAGAGCTGAATTAAGAGCAAGTGCTTTTTAATTTATGACAAAGATGAATTATAAACTGGTGACCAGGAAAAAAATGTTCATTTTTCAGTGATGTTGGCATTCTTTAAATTTGCTTCACTCCTTACACTGAAATTCCCTAGAGATTTAAGTAGAGATGATAAATGAAACCATAGAAGTTGTAAAAGGAAGCATTGAGTACTTGTTTATAATTTTTGACTAATGACAGCCGCCTAAGCAGGGTGCAAAACCTAGAAGCCAAGAGAAAAAAAGGTTGATAGATTTGATATACAGATTAAGAACTTTAATGTCATAAAAATGGTATAGACAAGGTGAAGAAAATATGTACCGCAAGATAACTAATATACCTGGGATTTGATTTTCTTCATTTACAAAGACACTCTTACAAACCAGTAAGAAGAAAAAAAAGAAGTACCAACAGATAAATGGGCAAAAAATGTGAACTTGTTTTACAGTAAAATAAATTTAAATGAAAAATGCTGAATTTTATTTAGAAATTCAAATGGCAAGTTAGAACAAGGCTTTTCACCCATCATACTGGCAGAAATTACAATTTGATATGTATTGCTGGCAATGGTAAAAACCTATTACTCGCATACACTTAATGGAGATATAAATCATAGAAGCTTTCTGGAAGCAATTTGGAATAGCTCTCAAAATTTAACATGTATTACTCATGGAGCCAACAAAACCCATTCTAAAGATTTGCTCTCCAGATAGATACACTTGTGGGAGTTCACCAGGTATAGGTACAAGGTTGCAAAAATAAAACAAAAAATAGTGGCCATAAGTAGGGAATAGGGTAAATTATTATTATAGACTCTGATAGAATGCTATGTAATGATTCAGAACACCGAGATAACTTGTATTATTAGATTTCAAAATATATTGATGTATACTTTCCTTTTTTTACCACTTAATAGTGTGTTCAGTCCTTGTGTTTTTATTACCTTCCTTAGGATAAGTTTGTGGGCCTGCACTGATGTCCACTTGTAACTCTACTCTGGTGAGGGTACATTTAGCTTTTCTAATTGAAGTGTGGCCCACAAGCCAACTCGAACTCCAAACGAAGAGCTAGAGGCTTTGGGCCAGGGATTGTGCAGATGTTGCATTTTCTTCTTAGTATTGCTTGTATTCTGGAAAAGGGCACATGGATCTTGATGTAACACACTCAAAATAAATAGTTTAATTCCATTTGCCCCACACGAGAAAGAAAAACAATTAAGTAGTAGTGTCAGAGGGCCTTGAAATTTTCTTGAGGGTTCCCCATAAATCGAGTCTTACCTGTTTCTCCATCCTCATTGGCCACCAGTCCATCCCTCACCCACATACTCCAATGAGATAGACACAAGTAATTCCTGATGGATGTGATATTGCTGCTCCGGCGGCACAGGACCCGGGCCTTAGCCTGTGTTGGTTCTTTGGCAAAACATGCTGCGCCCTTATATACATAGCAAATCCTGCTCAGTTTTCAAAGCTCAGCTCAAAGGTCGTATTCTGCCTTATCATTCCTTCTGGATGGCTATTGACCTCCTCCTCTATGGGGACTTTATACCTTGTACGTCTTCCTGTGACTACATTTATCACACAGTAGTGTAAGTATTTGCATGACTTATCTCCCCTCAGGGATGATAGGGTCCTTGACTTATGCGTGTCTGTAATCTCCAGTGTCTAGCAGAGTGCTTGGAACATCACAGGAGTTCAGTAAGTTGATTGAATTTAATGAAGTCTCAGTATAGACCAATGGAAAAGGAAAAGAAATTTCCAGCAAAGATAAATCATAGTCTATTCTTGACAGTGTCATACCATAAGTCTGAATGAAGCAAATACAAAAAACATTTTTATTAAAAAGGATTAGGATAATTGCCAAATGATGAAAGTGACCCAAGTCCATCAACAGGTCAATAAACAGTGAATGGATAAACAAAATGTGGTATGTCCACACTGTAGAATGTTTTTCAGCCATAAAATGTAATGAAGTTCTGAAACATGTTTCTGTTTGGATGAACCTTGAAAACATTTTGACCAAAATAAGCCAGACACAAAGGGACAAATATTGTATGATTCTACTTATATGAAATATGTTAAATAAACAAATTCATAAAGACAGTAAATTAGAAATTACCAAGGACTGGACGAGTGGGGAGTTACTGCTTAGTGTTAGAGTTTCTCTTCAGGGTGATGACAAGGTTTTGGGTAATGGATGGTCTTGATGGTACATGACGTTGTAAATGTAATTAAAGCCGCTGTATGATACACCTAAAAATGGCAAATTTTGTTAGATACCTTATCAGAAAAGGAAAGAAGCTGGGGAAGAATGGAACAAATTGGAAGACTCACATTTGTTGAGTGGACTGACGCAGGGCATATCGTGTTTCCAGTGTGGGCATTAGGTACCTGACCTACACACTCTGATTTTCACTCTAGTCTTCCAAACTGGCTGTATTGGCCTTCATTTATAAATGAAGACTGAGGCGCAGAGGTTTAAAGGCAGTTTGCCAAGGTACATTTGTCTAATGTGTCACTGTTGGCTTTTAGTCATCCAGATTAGATTTCCATCGTCACCATCCATAAATTTTGAAAAAGAAAGTGTACAGATTGAGACAAGTTTAACTTGAGAAATATAAAAAGGAATTGATGGCACTATCATGGAATTAGAAAATATAAATAACCACTCATTTTAACTTTTTTTTAATGTATATGATTAAAAATAGCATTGTGCCATAATTACTATTAGATGTCAATAGGAAGTGTTCCTTTTAATGTCTGGTATTCCATATGGGTACATCATTTATGCAGTTTGTCCCTTACTGTTGAGTATTTTGTTTTATTCAGTATTTGCTATTAAAGGCATTGTTGTAACTATGCTACAGTTGAATCTTTATATACATCTTGTGTAAATAATATTTCCTTAGGGTTTATTATTAGGAGAATTAAGGTTTTTTGTTTGTGTGTTCCATATCTAATGTTAAATGTCTGTGACTGCTGAAGTTTTTAGCTCTTCAAGGACTGATGCTTTTTTGGTTCTTCTGTATGCCTTAGTTTTACCTCTGTAGTGTCACATTTCTCTTTAGTATCTTTTACCCTGAATGCTTAGCAGTTTGCAGCAGAATGTGTGTAGTATGGGGAGGAAAGACCATAAGGAATTTGGTTTTATTCCAAAAGTTATATCAGGTACATACCTTTTTATCATATCTCAAAGATTGAGACATTGAAATAGGTTTGTCTGACCTATTTTGTTTATTTCCCATTGTAACCCTTAGATGTGGTCTACTGTTGAGGAATTAAAGTCACTTTTAAAACATTTAGCTTGGTATATCTAAAATATAATGAAAATTACCATGCCCTTCCTAAGTGAAGGTGTTTTCTAGGGCAATCTCTGGGATTTAGGAATTGTTCTGGATTATTCAACTGTTTGGATCTGTATATTTGGGAAAAATCTGATTTAGATGAATGGTAGAAAGATCTAGGAGGCAGAAAGACAGTGTGAAACTCTAGAGGACATACTTTGACCACTGGACTTTACCTTGGTTTCATTCAGTATACCAAGCCTTTATATTTAGGCTTCAATAAGATAATGGATGTATACTCTTATGTAGCATAGCTAATACATAAAAACTAGTTTAGCAGTTCTCAAAATCTTTTGGTCTCAGGACTCCTTTATACTAAAAAATTAATATGGAACCCAAGAGGTTTATGTGGGTTGTATCTATTGATATTCATGGTCTTAGAAAGTAAAACAAAAATTTTAAATGTTTAAGTCATTTAAAAATAACAATGGTTAACCAATTACATATTAACATAACACATTTTTATGAAAAGTAAAATTTCCAAAACAACAAAAAAATGAGAAGAATGCATTTTATAGTTTTGTAAATCTCTAATGTCTGGTTTAGAAGACAGCTGGAGCCTCATTTCTGCTTCTGCATTCAGTCTATTGTTTTGGTTGAAGTATATGCCAAAAATCTAGCCTCACACGGATGTGTACTTCAAAAGGAAAGAACTTCAGATCCCTAAAAGGTCCAGATCTCATGGACCTCTTGCATCCTCTGGAGTTCTCTGACTATACTTTGAGAACCACTGATCTAGTCTAAACGGGAAATGAAATAGTGTTCAGAAATTGGAGGGAGGATTGGGGGAAATTCATGTATTTATCTCTAAATGTAAAGTTTTACCCAATGTCATTTATTATTTGTAGGTTAAAAAGTCCTTCATGAAGAAGAAAGTTCTTAAGCCCCATGATGGATTCGGAAGCCCATGAAAAGAGGCCACCGATCATAACATCTTCAAAACAAGATATATCACCTCATATTACAGATGTTTGTGAAATGAAGCATTACTTGTGTGGCTGCTGTGCAGCTTTCAACAATATAGCAATCACTTTTCCTATTCAGAAGGTCCTCTTTCGGCAACAGCTATATGGAATCAAAACCCGGGATGCAATACTTCAGTTGAGGAGGGATGGATTCCGAAACTTGTATCGCGGAATCCTTCCCCCATTAATGCAGAAGACAACTACACTGGCCCTTATGTTTGGTCTGTATGAGGATTTTACTTGCCTTCTCCGTAAGCACGTCAGCACCCCAGAGTTTGTAACTCGGAGCATGGCAGCAGTACTTGCAGGGACAACAGAAGCAATTTTCACTCCATTTGAAAGAGTTCAAACATTGCTTCAAGACCACAAGCATCATGACAAATTTACAAACACTTACCAGGCTTTCAGGTCACTGAAATCCCACGGAATTGGAGAGTATTATCGAGGTTTGGTGCCCATTCTTTTCCGTAATGGATTCAGCAATGTCCTTTTTTTTGGCCTTCGAGGTCCCATTAAGGAGTACTTGCCCACAGCGACAACTCACAGTGCTCATTTGGTCAATGATTTTATCTGTGGAGGGCTCTTGGGTGCTATGTTAGGATTCTTGTTTTTTCCACTTAATGTTGTAAAGACTCGCATGCAGTCTCAGATTGGTGGGGAATTTCAGTCTTTCCCCAACGTTTTCCAAAAAATCTGGCTAGAACGGGATAGGAAACTGACAAACCTTTTCAGAGGTGCCCATCTGAATTACCATCGTTCTCTCATATCTTGGGGTATAATCAATGCAACTTATGAGTTCATGTTAAAGGTTATATGAAAGAATCATTAGTTAAGTGCCATTTATCAACCAAATAGACCTAAGAAGAATGCAGTTCTGCCTGGTTTATAATCGGCCACATACTAGTTGGTATCTTAAGTCCAGGGTACAGTAAACTATGGGCAGAACTGTTTCTTTAAATACCAAGAATAACAAAAGGTTTCAAGAGGAAAATTAATTTATTTTATTTTTTTTATCATTACCAAGAGCTTTAGGCTAGTGGTCTGATTAATAGTTGTCTATCTGATAGCCTTTGACAAGAAACCTACTAGTCAAGATGATTCTTTTCCCCAAAACACTCTTATCCTTCTGTATTAAAAAATAAGTGGCCATAAGCAGCAGAGAAAAGGTTTTCAGAGCCCTGTGACTTCTTAGGGTTATTTTTGATACTTCATTTCTTGATTCTTTGCTCTTCAGAGGAGTTGCAAAGGTTAGTTTTCATTAAATTTGAGCACATACATGTTACAACATAGAAAACAGCTTTTTTGATGTAAGCTTTTCATGATAAATAACTTATATTAGTTTTGAAACCAGAAAATAAGTTTTATTTTTATTATTATCAATAGATACTTAATAGTTTTGAAAATAAGTATCTATTGAGATGTTATCCTGACTGTTTCTCTTTAAACATGATAGAATCAAGCAGCTAAAGAAAGATCCCATTTTACTCTCTGAATTTGAAAGTTTTCCATTTCATTCTGAATGTGGCCTTTAACCCTTTTAAAATATCCTTATATTGGTTTTGTTTATTTTATCGCCAAAAGATGGGAACTTAAATTTTATTATAGGCATTTGATCCTGTTAAGAAGTTTCATATAAATTGCATATAGATCAAACTCAGGTTAGCTATGCTTTGAGTGCCGAGAGGCTATGGTGTTTTTTTCCTTGAGTAGTATCCTATTCCCTTGGATTGTTCCTTAAAACAGAAACACTTCCATAAATTTTTATTTTAGAAGTCTGTTAATAACAGCCCAATATTGTTGGTTTTTATTTTGTTTTGTTTTCTGGTTTCTAAATGTTACAGAGGGGAAAAAACACAAAATAGCTTCCACCCCATAGTGTTAGCTGTCTTTTTATGTTATTCTTGGAAATACATGCTTTTAGAGTTTTGACATTTTGGGATCCCAAGTTTACAGTTGTATCATTGAAATAATGAGAGTTTGAAAGCATGAGATTTATTTGAAGAGTTATTTTAAAGTTTAGGAATTGGTAATAGCCGGATGGCATACTTTACTCCTTAACACAGACCAAAACTTATTTGTCAGAGGAATCAGATTTTGTAGAGGATGTTTCCAGATAAAAAGGCAAAACAACTCATACAGCAATTAGATAAATAATTAAATGTGTGAAACATCCTGGAGAAATGGTTTATCACTTTTTAAAAAATCCACCTCTATAAGTATTATATAGTTGATTATTTTCCAGCATCTGACATGGCATAGAGAAGTTAGATTTCTTATTACCAGTTTTTCATCATTGTAATGATGAAAAAGTACATATACCTACCAAAATAAAATCAGGGCCTCAATAGTTTACTCAGATTATGGGCATATAGTTCAAAAAAGCTGTTTTACCTCTAAATGCAGTATCTTCCACTGTAAAGGATTAGGAAACATTATCAAGCATCTGTCTGATAGTAAAGAAACTAAATTGCTTTATAGCAGCTCTGTTTAACAGTATTGTGCTGGAAATGGCAGTTTATTTTCAAACCAAGATACAAATTTAGAGATTTCTGAATACAAAGGTTTGATACCAAATAAATGTGAGTAGCATCTTTTGGGCCTGTTAGAGCCAGGATTTGAAAGGAGTTGAGTTTCAGAAATGTGTGAAGAAAGCACTATGATGCCCCACTCCCTCCTTCACACCTGTGTGTGTGTGGGCATGTGCAGGCATTCTGGGTGGCCCAGTGCATGGCAGTTAGCCCAGGGTGATGCCTGGCCTTGGGAATGAATTCCACTGGTCCTTAGTTCCATGGGCTTCCTTTTCTTCTGTTTATTGTTGGCCATCACTTTTTTTTTTTTTTCATTGTAATAACATAGAAACACAAAATTTCTTGTTTTAGCCTTTTTTTATGTATACAATTCACTGGTATTATATTCACAGCATTGTGCTGCCATCACCACCATCCATTACCAAAACTTTCATCACTCTACAGTACTTCCTTTTTTCTTTACACTCCATGCAGATATAGAAATCTAAGTTCTAAAGCACTTTTGTTAAATACAAGAGAATTCTAAGGATGCTTTGGTTTCTGCTGTCTCAAATATGTGACATTTAAAAATTTATATTTTTATTGTTTTTTAACTCCTGTAATATTTTTTATTTCATTTTTACCTTTTACATCTTTGAAGATCTTACTACAAATACATTACCAAGAATGGTTTTGTGTATCCTGTAGACTCCTTCAGTTTGACAAAAGACTGAACAGAATTTATGATAGCCAAATGCTTTGTCTGAACTTAAAATGTGTTATAAATAAGTAAGCTATTCTACAATTGCTTTTACCTTGACTATAAACTAGTGTAATAATTTTGAAAAGGCAAACTTGATTGAATAACTTCATCTGAAAAGCTTTAAAAGTGGCCTTTTTGGTTTATATGTGGCACAGATGGCTCATGAACACAGGACACTGGGTTTTGCTTCTTATACTTCATGTCTGATGCCACCAGAAATATGTATGGATTCTATATGTAATACAATTTGAAGTGGTATGAGCCCTCAGGACTGCACCACAGACTAAACACAACCTTTATATATGGTGACAAATTTGTGTGTCTTATTTGTCTCATTTATGGGTGGGACAGAGTTGGTGTTTTTGTCTCAGTAGTCAATATTCAACTTACACGTAAGTTGGTTATGTAAATCACATGCTATATATTGTGAACCGTGCAATAAAACAGAATTGTGTGTATATAATCATCTTTGGAGACCTGAAAGTCTCAATCTCAGTCACTATGGTAATACTCAGTGTAAGGCAGTGCAAACAGCTAAGGGAATAGCGGTGGTAGAGAGGATATGTGAAATATGATCTAGAGGGCTTTACATTAAGCCAATCATGTTGAGCTCACCCTGGTTCAATGTAAATGAAGTACTGTAGTGTGAAGGGTATGCAGTCATCAAGTGAAGACTAGACAGGAGATTCCATTTGAGGAAAGGATAGCAGGCTTGGTTGTTTTTTTTAAGTTAAAATATTTCTGTATGTTTTTTTCATTTGCAGAAGCATATCAGGACTTGAAAAGGCATTTTCCTTAAATTTGAACATTTCTAGTTTTTAATGTTGTCCCTTTGCTTATTAAATATTGCTTGCCTAAATGACTTCCAAATTGCATCAGAGTCTCTACATGTTTCTTTTTTAAAAGTTCTTTATTAAAAGTGGTTAAGCACACAAGCTATTTCTGTTTGATATTTTGAATTTTGTGACTATATGAGTCTAATGAAATCTCCAAGTGTTAATGTGCTCTTTTGATAATTCTATTTGGAATAAAGTTTGATTTTTTTTGTTTGTTTGCTCTTTTTCTTTTAAACTTTTTTTATTATATAATATGACATATACAAAGCAAAGAAAGAAAATGTTTGCTCTTTTTTTAAATCCATCCTCTTTGATCTTCTCTTATTGTTGGGTAGTTTCTTACTACTAGCACATTCCTTTTTTGTGTGTGTGGTAAATTAGTCTATTAGTTTTCATTGCTAAAACATATAGCACACCAGCCTGACTCTTAGCAACTTCACCTGAGGACTTGGTGGGTAGAATACTTTTGTTTATCTTGTTTGGGTTCTATATAAATTAGTTTTCCAGATGGCTTGACTACATAGCATTTTGTTTTTTAAAGGTTTTTCCCTCAATTATAATAAACTTTCATTACTAATATAAACTTTCTTGGTAAATTCAATTTATCAGTCATTTCTGTTGTAATAGTGTATCTACTCATGCTTATCCCAAGCTCGGTGGTTTGGATGTCACAGCTTTTTGAGTTTATATATATTTTGTCTTCATAGCTGCTCTTTTTGGCTGCAGGTAATTGATTAGAAGAATATGAAGTTACACTAGCCACACAATGCTGTTTTACAGATTAAAGGTTTTTTTTCATGCATGTCGTTATTACTCATCTACCCATACACTGGATAAAGGAAGTGTCAGTCACAGGTTTTATAATCACATGGTCACATGATAAAAGCTATATAGTTATACAGTATTAGCAAAGATTAAGGCCACTGGATTACAGTACAATTTCAGGTATTTCCTTCTGGCTATGATATAGTAGAAACAGTGCATCAGTCAATCGTTTTGTAAATCCTAATTTCTCAGGTATACCTCCCTCTCATTTGATAAGTCTCTCAATCGTCAGGGATATTTGATCAATGACCATTTTAGCTTCTTCAAGTGGAAAAGAATGTCAGCATTATGGGGTGAAGGAAAGAAACTGGTTAATGTTCTTGGAGAGACTGGTACCTCCGGGTTTCAGGGCTTATCTGGCATAGAAGCAATCTGGAGGCCTTAAGGTTCTGAAAAAAACTTACTAAAACTTTTATGAGTCTTAGGTAGAGCTCAGGGCATTCTTTAGGGTTTTCAGGAATACGCTTGCTTGGCATACTTTGGCAGTTTGCAGTATCTGGCTGAAGTTTGCATAAGAGTAATCTCCAGAATGAGTTCTCTACTGAATTTGAAATCTCTTAGCCACAGAGATTTTATTTTATTTCATTTCTTTTCCCTCTTTTGGTTAAGAAAGCATTCTCAATCCCACAATGCCAGAGCCAGGCTCATCCCCAGGAGTCATGTCCCATGTAGGGGGAAGGGTCGTGGGTTTATTTGCAGAATTGGTTTAGGACACATGCGAGTAACAGAAGAGGTTCTCTGGGGTGACTCTGGCATAGTTTTAAGTAGTCTTAGCTTCACCGTTGCAGATAGTAAGTTTCATAAGGGCAAGGCTCAAGATCGAGGGCTTGGCTTATTAAATTGGGAGTCCTCAATGCTTAAGAATATCAGGAATTCCCCAGGTGGGGAAGTTTAATAGTTCCAAATTTTTTTCTCTAGTCCCTCAAGGTAACTTTGCAAATACTTTTTTATTTTCTGCCCCAAATGTTCAGGAATGTATCAGTGTGTTATGTTAACGTGTACAGAATAACAAGATCTCATTCCCTATCCTTGGTTCCATCTAATTAGGTTGTTTAAATACATTGACCAGAGAGATTAAATTAGTCTGCTACAGAAAATTAAAAATTTGGAGAAAATAAACATCTCTTCCTTTGGTCTCACACAGAGTTTGGAGTTTTAAAATATAGGCATTATCATCCTTTACGCTGGATTCTGCTTAACGTTAGTCCTAACCAGATCAGCTTCATTCATGTCTCTAATTGAAGTCTGATCTCTTTTTCAGCTTCTTTCAGAGCTGCAAAACTAAGCTGTGGGTGTTAACACAGATACCCAAAATTCCAGGTTAAGTACAAGGTTAATACACAGCACAGCATTTCAGAATTTAGAAACCACAGTTAAAACTCAGGAATATGACTGCTGTGAGAGCTTACAATCTAGGAGCCTTTACAATGAGCCTTATTGAATATTCTGTACCCCTTAATCATCGATTGCCCAGTCCCTGCCACCTGTATCCTGATAACCTATCCTCTCAAATTCAGTTCTCAGAGTTTGCTCATTATAATTAGTTTATATTAGTGAGACCATACAATATTTGTCCATTCACTTCTGGCTTATTTCACTCAACATAATGTCTTCAAGGTTCATTCACCTGGTTGCATGCATCCCAACTTCAGTTCTTACTGTAGCTGCACAATATTCTGTCATATGTATACACCACAGTTTACGCCCCCATTCATCACTTGATATACCCTTAGGCTTCGTCCATCCATTGACAATCATGAATAATACCACCATAAATGCCAGTGTGCAAATGTCTTATTCATGTCCCTGCTTTCAGTTCTTCCAAGTATATACCTAATAACAGGATTGCAGGATGATATGGCAACATTAGCCTCCTGTGGAACCCTGGTACACTGCCCTCCAGAGGGGCTGCACCATTCTACTTCCCTACTCACCACGAATAGGTATATCACTCCACATCTTCTCCAGCACTTGTATCTTTGTTTATTTTTTAGACAGTTTTATTCACAGACCATACAATCCATACTAAGTGTACAATCAGCAACTCCTGGTGTAATCACCACCACAATGTTTATGTGAACATTTCCATTTCTTCTGCAAAGAGAAAAAAGGAGAAACAACAAAAGTCCCATACCCCTCCCTTAATCCCCCTCTTACTGACATTTAGCTTTGGTAATTTGCCTTTGTTACACTGAATGAAAGAATATTACAATGTTACTGTTGACTATCCTAGTTTGGGTTAATTGTATTTTTATCACATACCATCCTTTGTTTTATTTTTATCACAATCAACTTTTTTCTTTCCGTGAAAAATAACAAAAAAGCAATAGATTTCAAAGCATATCACAGCAATTGGTTGTAGAACAGATTTCAGTGTTTGGTATGGGTTACAGTTCCACAATTTTAGGTTTTTACTTCAAGTTCTAAAATACTGGAGACTAAAGGAAATATCAATATAATGATTCAGCAATCATACTCATTTGTTAAACTCTATCTTCTCTGTATAATTCCACCATCACCTTTGATCTTTCTCCCACTCTTTAAGGGTATTTGGGCTATGCCCATTCTAACTTTTTCATGTTGGAAAGGGCTGTCAATAAAAGGGGGTAGGGGAATGGAACTAGTTGATGTTCTGGAAAGTGCCCCTCTGCATTTCAGGACTTATCTGGTCCGAAGACACATCTAGAGGTTGTAGGTTTCTGGAAAGTTACCCTAGTGCAATGCCGTTCCATTTTTAACACCTTGCAATGGTGACATTCATTTGTTCTCCCTCATGTAAAAACTTTCTTATGTTTGTACATTTAATCACCGTCATTGTTCACTCTGTTTTGCTGTTACACAGCCCTAGTTTTCAATTCTCTATCTTGCATATGGCAATTGTATATTTAGCTTCCTGAGGAACTGCAAACTGCCTTCCAGAGTCACCGCACGAATCTCCATTTCCACCAACAGTAAATATGTACCTATTTCTCCACATCCTCTCCAGCCCTTGTAATTTTGTTTTTTTTAATCTATGAAATGTTTTTACTTAACAATAGATCCTTCTATAAGATTTTCAAAATAATAGCTAGTATACTAAAAGAAATATAAAACCTCTTACTCTGTTAATATTTTATATTTAGTCACCCATTTTACTTAGAATGATTTTTACAAAGAATTCTACAAATTTGTTTTTGAAATATTTAAAAAAAAATAAGCTCCTAAACTTCCTGAGGAACTGCCAAATTACTTTCCAGAGTGGTTGCACCATTTTATATTCCCACCAACAGTGGGTAAGTGTGCCTCTTTCCGCATCCTCTCCAGCACTTGGCCATTTTCTTTTTTATTGATAATGGCCATTCTAGTAAGTGTGAAATATCTCATTGTGTTTTTTATTTGTAATTCCCTAATAGCCAGTGAAATTGCACATCGTTCATATGCCTTTTAGACCTTTGTATTTCCTCTTCTGAAAAGTGTCTGTTCATGTCTTTTGCTCATTTTTTAATTGAGCTGTTTGTCTTCTTGTTATTGAGCTGTAGAATCTCTTTCTATATTCTGGATATTAAACCCTTACCTGATATGTGGTTTCCAAATATTGTCTCACATTATGTAGGCTGCCTTTTTACTTTCCTGAAAAAGTTCTTAAATGCACAAAAGTGTTTAATTTTGAGGTGATCCCATCTATCTCTTTTTTTCATTGCTTGTGCCTTTGGTATAAGGTCTAGAAACCCACGTCCTATCAGAAAACTTGTATTTCCCTACATTTTCTTCTAAAAGTATTGTGGTCTTAGCTCTAATTTTAGATCTTTGATCCATTTTGAGTTAATTTTTGCATAGGATGTGAGATATGGATCCTCTTTCATTCTTTTGCATATGGATATCCATTTCTTCAAACACCATTAGTTAAAGAGGCTGCTCTGTCCTAGTTGGGTTGGCTTGACAGCCTTATCAAAGATCAAATGTCCATAGATGAGAGGGTCTATTTCTGAACACTCAATTCAATTTCATTGGTCAGTATATCTATCTTTATGCCTGTACCATGCTGTTTTGACCACAGTGGCTTTGTAATATGCTTTAAAGTCAGGTGTGAGGCCTCTCACTTCATTTCTCTTTCTCAAGACATTTTTAGCTATTTGGGGCACGTTATGCTTCCAAATAAATTTGATTATTGGTTTCTCTATTCCTGCAAAGTATGGTAAATCAGACTAAAGTGTAAAGGGTACTATTGACTGTATTTTAAACTTTAAGTCCTGCGTGAGACCAAGGAAGAGAGATTTACTTGGTTTAAAATAGCTGTTTTCAAAGCACAATATCTAATTCAAGTTGTATCATCAGCTTATTTGAACACCGTAATTACATGGAGCCTTGAATAGTGTGTGTTTTAGTTTGCAAGCTGCTGGAATGCGATATACCACATCTGGAATGGCTTTTATAAAGGGAAATTTAATAAGTTACAAGTTTACAGTTCTAAGGAAGTGAAAGTGTCCAAATTAAGGCACCAATAAGAGGTTACCTTCATTCAAGAAAGACCGATGGAACTTTCTTGGAACACCTCTGTCAGCTGGGTACTCACTTGGCTGACATGCTGGTCCCTTATTCCTGGACTCACTTGCTTTCACCTCTGTTCTTATGGAGGTTCCTCACTTTAATTCTCCAGGGCTGGCTTTCATCGCTTGGCTTCCCTTGACTCTGTGTTTCTGGCTTGCTGAACATATCATGGCAACATCTGCTGGGCTTCAAGCATCTCCAAACATCCGTGTCTCTGTTCTCCAGGTTTCTGCACCTGTGTCAGCTCTGCTGTGAAGTTTCTGTCAGCTCTGAGGCTTTTGTCATTTATCCAGCTCTGTGGTTTTTGAGGTTTCTACGAAATGTTTCCTCTTTTAAAGGATTCCAGTAAACTAATCAAGATGGAGTCACATCTCCATCTAATCAAAGGTTAATGCCCACAGTTGGGTGTGTCACAGCTCCATGAGATAACCTAATAAAAATATTATTAAATAAGGATTAGAAGAAACAGCTATCTCCATCAAATGGAATCAGGATTAAAACATGGCTTTTCTGGGCTACATAATACTTTCAAACTGGCATAGGGTGTGAGAATTTGATAGTTTGTACAAGTTAGTGTGATACCTTGGTACATCCCAGAGTAATCCAGGCAGAAGTTAAAAAAGTATTTGCAAAGTCCCCTTGAGGGACTGGGGAGAAAAAAGGAAATATTAAACTTCCAATCTTGGGAATTCCTGATATTCTTGCAAGCACTGGGGACAACCAATTCAATAGGCTGAGCCCTTGGTTGTGGGGTTCACCCCTGAAACTTATTCCTGCAAAGAAGAAGCTAAGCCTACTGATGTTTATGCCAAAGAATCACCCCCCAGAGAACCTCTTGTTGCTCAGATGTGGCCTCTCTCTCTAAACCAACTTGGCAGGTGAACTCACTGCCTTCCTCCATAAGAACATGACTCCCAGTGGTGTAAATCTCCCTGTGGTAGATGAGCCAGGACTCCTGGAGATGAGCCAGGATCCGGCATCTTGGGATTGATAAAGCCTTCATGATCAAAAGGGGGAAGAGAGAAATGAGACAAACTAAAGTTTCAGTGGCTGAGAGGTTTCAAACAGAGTTGAGAGGTTATTCTGGAGGTTATTCTTATGCATTATATAGATATCACTTTGTAGTTTATGATGTGTTGGAGTGGCTAGGGGAATGTACTTGAAGCTGTTAAGCTGTGTTCCAGTAGTCTTGATTCTCGAGGACAATTGTATGATCATATAGCCTTTACAGTGTGACTGTGTGCTTGTGAAAACCTTGTGTCTGATGCTCCTTCCAGGGTATGGGCAGATGCGTAAAAAAATGAGGATAGTAAATAAATAAATAATAGGGGGGAAGGGCAAAAAATTGGGTAGATTGAAATATTAGTGGTCATGAGAGGGAAGGGTAAGGGTTAGGAAGTATAAGGTTTTTTTTCTTTTTCTTTTTTCTTTTTGGAGTGATACAAATATTCTAAAAATGATCATGGTGATGAATACACAATTATGTGATGATATTGTGAACCATAATTATATACTATTGTTGGACTGTATGTTTGTGAAGATTTCTCAATAACAATATATTTTTAAAATTGTAATATGGGGTAATACTGAATTTCATAGCTGCATCACTCTAGTTCTGAGTCTCAGGTGTCACACAGATACCCAAAGTTACTGGGAAAAACGTAAACTTTACAAGAAGAGATGCTGTCTTGATCTTGGTGGTGGTATTTGCTTTTGTTAAGATACCACAAATTTGAGGTTACGCGTACATGCTAAAAATAAATTATTTGAGTAGGTTCAGACCATAACACAGTATTTTGTTTTTTATTTTATTATTTTTATTTTTATTTATTTATTTTTTACATGGGCAGTCACCGGGAAT
>PVIY010036556.1:0-25379 GCA_004026745.1 Myrmecophaga tridactyla | reverse complement strand
TAATAGTGCAAAATGATACAAACAAATGTATATAAATGCACACTTATACAGTTAAGTTTCAATGAGTATTTACTGAACACTGAATTACTTCAGTAGAGGGTTAGCAAGACTGCAAGCAAGAGAAGACCCTATTAAAAGTAGCTTACACAGTAACAGATTTCTTTTACACCTTAATACAAAATTGAGAAATAAGACTGACGTGGTGTTCAGTCTACTGAAGTTGGATTGTGAATTCAGCTGTTAAAAGAAGTCATTGGAGACTATGGAGCTTTCCATCCTTCCATGGGATAACTTGAACCTGTTAATTGTACCTGCCTACAGTGTTGCAAGGTGGCTGAAGCTGTTTCAGGCAGTGAAGGATGTTCTCGCCATATGTCACTTTTTGCTAAGGAGGAAGCCCATTCTCTGAAGGCACTCTCTGCGTTTCAATAAGACAATTATTATCTTGATTAGCATAGACTAAGCTGCTAGATATGGGGGGTGGACTTCCCTGAGTAGGTGGAGCAAACTGGGGTTCTGCTTGCAAGAAAGAAAGGATGCGTGAAACTACGGAGTAGGCTATTAACAAGCTCCTCCCCTGTACGGGGTCCTGTGAGCAATTCTGTGCAGAGAGAAGATGATGGGTCCCTGCTTTCAAGGCTCTGACAGCAGAGTTGTGGAGATAAGGCATGTACACTGATAGTTATCAGGCAGGACGATTAGAATAAAGCAAATAGTGGCTCAGGAAAAAGAGAATAAAAACTCTTGTTTGGATTAATCAGATTTAAATGAAGGGGATAGGTTTTTCAAGTAAAAGAAAGAAGAGGAAGCATGAACAACATGGGATACACCTATAAGAAGGTGCCAGATTATAAACATACTTTAAAAAAAAGAATTATAGAATTTTACTCTTTAGGCACTGAGCAAGCATGGAGAGCTTTGACCCGAGGAGTGGCAAAGTCAGAACTCAGGAAGCATTTTGCAAGATCCTTACAGAGATATACGTGTGTGTATGAGACAGGTTAGCAGTTCTCCTCTGGAGAGATCGGTGACCATAGCAGTGAAAAATGGAAGGCAAAGGAGAATAAAGTTAGTAAAATAGAAAAGATGTAATTCAGGCAACAGGTCGTTGGTTTATGACCTAGAGTGATGGCTGACGGAGTGGGGACCAGGAGTGGGGAGGAGTCCCTACTACCTCATGGCTTTGAGGTAGTAGGGAATGATGTCAAGATCAAGGGTGATTACTTAGGTTGTGAGCATGGGTGAGGTGCCCATTTATTGTCTTCCTGCTACAGTCTAGGAAGGCTGCCCCATGAAGTATGGCCAACGTCAGGCAATACTTGAAGCAAGTTATTTAAGCTGAGCATCCGATTTCAGATCTGCACACCAGCATACAATGATGCTTCTAAAGTGCCTGACATATTGCCTAACATATAACAGGAATTCAACAATTGTTAACCCTTGTCTCACTACATAATAAGGATGGGAAATAGGGATGATGATTGAAGGAGAAAGTTTAAAAGGACTCTCTTAAGCAGAGGTCAGCAAACTATTTCTTTGAGAGGTCAGCTTTGAAGGTCATATGGCCTCTGTTGTAACTCTGTCACTGTAGCATGAAAACAGCCATCCAATACATAAATAAATGGGTGTGGCTGTGTTCCAATAACTATTTAGGGACACTGTAGTTTGAATTTCTTAACATTTTATTGTGTCATGAAATGTTAGTCTTCTTTTGAATGTTAAAAATGTAAAATATTTTAGAATGTAAAAAGTCACCCTAGCTCTTGTGCCATGCTAAAAACAGGCATTAGGTTGGACTTCACAGGCTGTCGATGGCTTATCCCTGATTTAAAATAATGCCCAGTATCAGGGAATGGAATTGTGGAGAATATCAAATAAGAATGAGCAATTAAGGAGAAGAAGGAGTTATAACAGAGAAGATGGCATTTAACAAATGAGTATAACTGCTGAATAGTTTTATTGATATTTCTTTTAGTCTCAGTGCCTTGGAGCAGCTAGAAGGAAAAGCCTAAAATTATGGAAATGTAACCCATACCAAACTCTGAAATCTGTTCTGTAACTACTTGTTACAATGTACTTTGAAATTTATTGCTTTTTGTATATATGTTATATTTTACAAAAAGCAATGTTTTTATTAAAAAAAAAAACAATGAGAACAACAACAAAAGAATGAGCAATTTAAGAGGTAAAGGAGCAATCCAGGGGGTATAACAGAGGCAGTTTGGGTGGGATGATTATAAGATCACTGCTCAACATGAACTGGGGTAGAACCCAGAATGTCAGAGGAAATGATTAGGCAAAGGATGGTAATTATGACAGCATTGAGTATTGTTACTGGAGAGGACCAGAGAGAATTATTTGTTTTTAGAAAGTGAAGGAGTCAGTAGGTAGACAAAGATTGAAGATTCGAAAAGAAAAAGGAGATAATAATGGAGCAGAGACCAGAGGAGGTAGGAGGGGATAAACAGATGTCACAGGTATAATGACACAGGTAGATGTCATTAGCCATGGAAAAGGAAGGGTATCTTTTGTTAGCAGGGAGAGTGGGGGATGGAAAAAGAGGGAGAAATTGATGTGCAATGCTACTCATGTGGGTATTTACAGAGCTAATATCATTTGGCCTTGGGCTCTTTTGAGAATGAGGCTTTAGAACATTTTCTGAGCATGAAGGAGAATGAGTAGGTGTTCAGAGCCTTGAATGTAGAGAAAGCTTAGAACAGCAGCTGTGGTGGATGCAAGAGATTCAAATGAAAAGCAGGGTGACTAAATGGCACATATTTGAAGATGTCCTCGTCAATATTCACCAAATCTACAAACAGAGAAATGAACTTTGGGGATTGGTAGACCTGACTTTGGAGAAACAGATATGTTATTTCTTTCTTCTCCAGCATGTATTTTCCTAGAAATTTGGGGCAGGGTGTAGAGCTGTGCCTTTCAATACTATAGCCACTAACTACATGTGCCTACTTAAATTAATATACAATTAGTTAAAATTAAATAAAATTTTAAAAATCAGTAACTTATTTCTCTAGTCATATTTCAAGTATGCAGGATTCACATGGGCTATTGTGCTGTGCATATAAAGAACATTTTCATCACTGCAGAAAGTTCTGTTGAAAAGTGCTGGCATAGAGAATGGTTTACTAGTCTCTTTTGTCCAGAAGTCACAGAGATTAAAGCGAACTATAGACAGACACCCAAAATCTGTACTGACACCTCACCCCAGAAAGCTGAGAACATTAAAACAAAGGATTAAAGGCAACCCCCTGGCTCACACTAGGTTAAGCTCTCTATCAGGACTGATCAGGCAAACTGACAAAAATAGAGCACAATTGAGTGACAGGCAAGGGTTTAAAATCCAAGGCATTGAAGAGAACAATGGGAACTACTGTATTCACTCTGTTTCTTTTTTCTCCCACTCTCAAGTTCTAGTTTAATGGCTGAGTCACATAGGTTAAATCTATGTGTCAGAATGTATTCTGTTGTATGTGAACATAAAGGGCGCATGCTGAAATGCAGAATATTAATATGTAAATCAAGGTAATTTTTCATAATAGGTATATAATTGAAGTTCTTAAGAGGTAGCACATGTGGCAGGTATTTTGATCCCTTTTTAATTCTATAGCCTCTCATCTGATCACTATGTCCCTCTTGAATTACTCCATCATCCCCACAAGAGAAGCTACGCTGATGGGACATACACAGCTCATATGGTCTAAGGAACTGAGTGGTTCCTTTGGGAGGGCTAGTGCTGAGTTGCCTCAGTTATTCATTAGGTAATGAATACTTTCACTTACTGCTCTTCGGTGGGAATTTTTAACAAAAAATATTATTTCTAGAAGTATTGCTTGAGTTACACTGGATCTATTTCCCATGGATCTAGTTTTATCTTCTTAAAAAAATTAACTTGCAAGAGTATTACCCCCCTTTTCTCCTGAATAAAGATGATTTCTGTATTTTGGAAAAATTATACATTTTGACATCTTCTTGGATGACTAATCGTTGAGGAGTTGTGAAAATGATCCTATTATTATTGTTATTAATTCTAAATGGAAAGTTGGATTTGGAGTAGTAATGTGATTTATGAAAAGGGTATGTGGTGTTAATATTACTCTTCCATGTACAAAAATCACAAAAAGACAAAGATATATGAATGGAGACATATATTGTATTTAATACAAGCATATAGATTTATTTACTTTATAAATATATATATATATATATATATATGGTATATAATGAGGGAAAGTTACTTGAATTCCTTGCACTTCTTTTTCTTCTGTTCAAATGGATTTAATAACTGTACCCATTACATTGGATTTCTCTGAACGTTAAATGAGAAGAAGAATACAACTCTCAGCATGAGGATGTTTGTGCTAAGGTGAGGTTTATCATTATTTTGTTGCTGTTTTCTAAAGCTACCAGTCTAACAAGTGTCATTGCAGAGACGCAAATCCAAATCAGGGTGTCTCCAGAGTAAAATTTTTTCCCTTTGTCAGAAGCACTGACCTTCTAACCAAATGCTAAGACTCCAGTCATCTAGGGAACAGGGCAGTTTATATGCACAATTGTACAGGAGGGTCCCCTACAACATTTAAGAAAATATCTATTAAACTCCTTTATGATGGAAAGCAGTTTACAAAGTAAAGTCATTTAAATGTGTTCACAAATTTTTTTACATTAAACCTAACTTTTAAGAGCTTCTCTCAAGTAAAAATACTCCCTTATTTTGTTCTTGGTTACAATTTGCCTTTGTCTTCAATTTTCATCTCATTAGAGTTTCTTTTATATGAAAGGACTTTAAAGAATTTGGAGCTGAGTTCTTCCAGGGAAAGCAGGCATTACAAATTTGCCTCTAAAAAGGAGGCAAGTGAAACAATGAGTTAAGCTTTAGAGCACCCATTTCAGATCTTCTGTCTTCCTCCAAACAGACTACTTTCCCCCTTTTCTATTTTTCAAGTTTAGCATTCTAAATTTCAAATTCTAAATCTAGTGCTTCTCTCTGAAGACAGACATATTTCTCAAGACATGACTGAAGAAAGCAAATTAAGTAAATGGAGAACTGAACAGTACGTGAAATTTACTATGTATTAGAACATATTACTCTTAGCACCCTGGGGTTGTAACAACAGAACCCAAGGGTTGTGCCTTTATTAATGGAAGCAAAGACAGGAAGTAACCTGACTTTTGCCAGATTGACTTGGATTAGATAGTTGTATCATTCTTAATTTGCTAGAGAGCCATATAACGTCCTATTTGGTTTTTGCTACATCAGTTATGGAGGGCATGAAATGATCAAGCTACTAATGCCATGTACTCTGCGGACATCTGCCTGAAACGTAATCTCCAAATACAGAAATCTTCGTGCAAAGCATTCTAAAGGGTCATACATACTCTGACTATATGATCAGAACCTCAAATAAGGACATCTCTGCTGTTTCTACATAGGACAGGAAAGGTGAGAGATATTGATTAGTTGTCAAAATGTTGTGGGGTTTTTATTTTGAGAATGTGAATTGCATAATTTTTTCCCTGAAAATTAGACTATTGCATAATTACATGTAGAGAATTTGTTCTAAAGAAATATTCACTAACTTAACTTTTTATGCACAACTCTATATATTTAAAAACTGATGCCTTCTAATTTGGACATTGCCCTATTATTTTATGAGATTACTGAATTATTATTAAAGTTATTTTATTGTTATTTTAAATGGATTTGGATGATGTCAGTGTTTTAGTGGATTAGGCAAGACATCTTGTAATTTGAAATCCCCCCTCTTAATTTGTGAAGCATCACTCTCAACTTACTATTCCTCTCATGATAAAATTTGGGAATCAAGACATAGCAAATACAGCTGTGAGAAGATTTTCTTCACATTTTAGGACCCAACATCCAAATACATCTTTCATTCCCCTTACATGTACATTTAAATGCTCTAACTGGATACACAGTTTTAAACTTTCAAATCTTGAAAGAAGGGTTGTGAATTTGCAGTTTAGTGTGGAGGAGAGAGGATGCATTTTTTGTCAATTACTGTGGTGGCACAGGAAATGGACTCCATTTGAAATGTATCATGGCATATAAATATTTTGAGGTTTAGGTGAATATATTCTGTTCCCTGGACATGGGTCAGTGACTGAATTTGCAGTGGAATTTTTCTGGCTGAATGCAACAAAAATAGCCACTTCCCTCAGGGAACATGAGAGAGAAGATTTTACAAGACTGACCTCTAAAGAATTGCTGCATTAAATGTGGAAATTGTCCTAGTAGAACTCAGTTATGCTTCTAAAATTTCTCTCCATTATCAAATGGATGTTACTGTATACTGAGAGATGTGAACATGGAAAACAAGATATAACATCCTGCGTTGCAATAGAATAAATTACACAAAGTAAGTGTACTTTTTTTGAAATACATCCAAAGTTAGATTAAGTTGTATTAAGTGAAGCTTAAAATATATATATTTTGTCTTCCTCTGAAGCATGAGTACCCGGATAAGTTAATAAAGCCATCTGTACCATTTGTATTTATTGGAAGAATTAAGCAGTTCACCTATACAGTCTTGTTTTAGTTGCAATAAGTAAACAATGCCATTGGTAGCATTCACAGCCCTTTAAGATTTAGCTTTTGCAATCTTACCAGAAAGTATTTTTGTAAGGAAGCTTCTGTACTAAGAAAAGTAAAATTCTGAATTTCTGCAAAACAGTTTAGAAAATAAAAAAGGCAGGACTCGTTTACCAGGAAGTACATGACTCACGTCCTTCCAATACTATCATTTTATTTCAGGTACTACAAAAGCTGTTGGTACAAACAATTACCTATTGAAATGATTTTTAAATGATTTTTAAATAGATGCAAACAGAGGGTGGGATGTGATAAAGAGGTTCACAGTTTGTCATGCTCAGTATGCCTCCTCTTCTGGAGCCTATATGTTGGAGAGCCTCTGAAAAGAATAGCGCTCCTTGGAAAGGTGAGCAGGTTTGGCAGGCAGCAGGAGTGACCTGTGCAGTACCGCAGCTTGTCATCCCAGAGGCATGTTGCTTACACTTCTTTGGAAACCCTTTGATCAAATTCACAAGAAGAAAGGGGTAGTAAATGTATAACAGGAAGCCAAGTGAAGCATTTTAACTAAGGAAAGCAAATCTAAACAAAGCCTAGAACAGAGTGTATTTAAGGTTTGACATCATACACTTAATCTTAATTTACAAAGATCAAGCTGTATATAATTATGTGCTCATTCTGGCCCTTAAGACAAGTGATTTTTCTAACTTCCCATCTTACCAGAGCCCTCCAAAGAAATTGGGTAGCCATAGTCACCAAACAGTAGCTTCGTATTTTAAAACCAAATACACTGGTTATAAAGCGAACAGCTAGATAGTAGCTGCAGGACTAGAAGTTTGCTGAGCAGAATGGATATTAATAATTTAAATAAGCCTTAAGGTGAAGCTTCTCAGTTATCCAGGCATGTAGGTTAAATGAAGGCTTATACTCCCAGGCACAACATTGATTAAAATGTAACAAAAAGAAGTTTGTTCCAGTATAAAGTCTCAGCTTCCCAGTTGTTATGAGGAACGCCTGGCTTATAATAGACACAATCAGGGTTTAGTGTTGCGTCTTTGGAACTTGACAGAATATTTTAAAGCTAATTATTGCTATCACAAAAGAGCTCAGGAGGCAGGGCATGCTCATCACTGGTTTGACTGTTTGTTTTTTTCCCTAGCAAAATACATGATATGGCCTGAAGTGTAGTATAAACTACAGAATTTCCTAATTTCTGAGACCCAGACTCTTGTTTCTAAATATATGGAAACCTTTAGGGTGGTGTGACGGTGGCTCAGTGGCAGAGTTCTCACCTGCCATGCTGGAGACCCCGGTTCAATTCCCTGTGCCTGCCCATGGAAAAACAAAAAAACAGCAACAACAAGAAGAATTCTCATTCATAAATATTTGGAAACCTTTAAAATCAATGAGTAGGTTTCCCACTTCTTACTAGAAAGTAGAACAAAGTACATAAATGGAATGAATAAGAGAGATGATTTGTGCTTTGTAAACCTAAATACATTGCTCAATAGGAAATAATTGGTCTCTCCTGGTAATTAATCTGTAAATAATCAGTTAAAAAAAAAAAAAAAGGCAGGGACCTAGAATCAAAGCAAAGAAGGAGGAAGCTCTGATAGGAGCCACAAGCTTCATATTATAAATGAACTCAGGTTAAATTCCTTAGAGCTAGGTACAGTGTTCTTGAATCCTCCCTAAAGCTTAGGCCAGAGCTGGGCTTATACAAAGTCCTAATAGAAGACTTCAGATGAATTAAGTGAAGTGGTGTTTGATGTTTATGAAGAAAACGTTCCTTGGCATCACAGATGGCCAGATCTTGAGACTTGGGGAGCCATTGTTGAACAGACCATTGCTCTTCGTTGTCATTTACATTTTCTCTCACCTCTGTGTTCAGACAGTGACCTGAGACAAGGAGGGTGGCTTTCAGTCCTCATCAGTGTCAGAGGTTCTAGGTCCAGGGCAAGAGAACTTTCTCACCGACTAGCAAACACTGCCTTATCTCCTCTTAAATTTGAAGGTTGAAAGTCATGCTCCTCTCTGCTTAAAACCCTCTACTGGTGGCCTTTCACCCTTCAAATAAAAATCAAAATTTTCATCATAGTCCACCAAGCCTAACAGGATCTGGCACCAGCTCCCTTCATGCTGTTCTGCCTGTACTGGAAAATTTCAGCTCTGTACTGGGGCAAGCGAGATCTAACCTCAGGGCCTTGGCAGTTGGTGTTCTCTAAATCAGACACCACAGCGTTCACCCAGTTTCCCACATGATTAACTCCTCATCATCCTCAGATATCTGCTCAGATATTGCCTTTTCAAAGAGCTCTTCCCTGACTCCTGGCTCCCCTCTTTCTAATCATCCTTTCTTTTCCTTAATAACATTGAATAACACAACCATTTGATGATTATTGTGTTTATCTCCATCACTACAACCTCCTTTAGCACAGGAAGTATCTCTCCAAGGGCAGGGACTCTACCTTTTTCACTGCTGTCTCCTCAGTAGCTAATAGATATAGTAGATGCTCAGTAAAGATTTTAGATTAATTATCAGAAAATGTTCCACATCCCAGATCTGTATTTCCTTTATAGGGAAGTGAATCTGGCACCGTCCTCCTTCTTTCTCCCTTCATTTCTAGCTGTTTACCTTCTTAGAAGTGACTTCTCTTGCTGTTGCTAAAGTTAGAGGAAAATACTCTGTTGTAAGCACAGATTCAGATAATATTAAAGTATAAACTGGCATAATAAAACCAACACTGAGGAAAATTTGGATGATGTGTGCATGTAGAGCAAAAAGAAATGAGTTTTGATAGAGAGAATCTGGTGAATACTAAGTTTTTGGGAAGTCACAGAACACTAACAATTCCTTTTGCAAGCTGAGTAGTACAGAAATATCCCTGCTTTCAAGAGCTTACTTCTGTTAAAAGGGCTAAGATATAGTCACATAAAAGAGCTATGGATTCTGTGATAGAAGAGGAGGCAGAATTCTAGGAAGGAGAGAGGGCTTGAATAAAGAGAGAATATGGTTCATCAAGGAGTGAATAAATAGTTCTGCCTTGTCAAGAGTTCAAAACAGAAAACTGTGGGATAATGGGCTGAAAATGCTAGTTTATGCCAGATGAGAACTTAATTCCAGGTGTTGGATTTTGCAGTTTGGCCAGTGAAGCATACTTTTCCAGAAACAATATGGTAGGTTTCAGTTGATGTTGCAAGTATGGGAGCAGTATGCAGGCTAAAAGTGCACTTCCACATGGAACTGAGAATAGTTGAGAGATCTGGTGAAAAATTTGTGTGTATTTTATTTCGACAGATCTTTCTATGTACCACTTTCTGTTTTTCTTCTCTGAGCTGATCAGCCTCTCTGCTTTTGCTATACTGCTCATTATATTTATAATTTTGGTTTTGCTGTGGTTAAACCAACAATTTTCTGAGAAATAGCGCATCACTAATCAAACCTTCATTTAAACTCTGATAAGTAATTGATTTAGATTGATTAGCAGGTCTGAAATATGTTGCTGTGCTTGTGTGTTTTCAATGCAAAATTTAGACTAGACAAGTATAAAGACATTCTTACAAACAAACAAAAAATTATGTCAGCCAGGCTTAAATGATGACTTACAGAAATTGAGAAACAGGTCCTCATGAGATCTCTGGCTTGAGTTTGCCAATTCAAAGTTCAGATTCTTGCTTCCATAATTACAGAAGTATTTCTGATAATGCCAGTTTTTTTTTTTTTTTGGAGTTAGAAAATATTTTATTTATCTAATGCTTAGTAACAAACAATACCAAAATTTATTGGCTTAAAATGACAACATATTATTTTTCCTGATTCAGTGGGCTGGTGTTTTGGCTCTATGTGACATCACCTGGGGTCAAACACTTGACTGAATTCAGCTAGTGCTAGATCAGGCTGATAGGTCCAAGAATTCTTCCATGTTTGGTGCCTTAGTACTCCTCCACATGTCTTCTCTCTCCCTCTCTCTCCTTCTCTCTCCCCCCTCCCCATCTCTCTTCTCTCCCAATCTCTCTCTCTCCCCACAGTGTTATGCAGTAGCCTAGATTGATCTTCTTTACAGCATGGCAACAAGCCTTCTCAGAGAAAGCAAACCGGAAGCTGCCAGGCCACCTCAGTGGTAGTTCTGAACTGGCAATGCCATTTCCACTGCATTCTACTGGTTAACGCAGGTCACAAACCAGCGAGATTTAAGGGTGAGGAAATGGATTACACCTTCCAGTGGGAGGAATTGTTGGCAACCATCAAGGGAGATTATCTACCACAGGGCATATCCTGTGGTGGGTGGGTGGGTGGGGGCGACGGTAGATGTGATAGCATTGGGAAAAGACATTTGAATGGAGATCCTAATCAAAGGAGAGATTGAACCATGACAAAGGAGGTAGAGGGGGCGTTTTAGAGGGAATCTTGGGGGCTGGATACACTTAGTGAGGATGAATTAA
The DNA here is from genome assembly GCA_004026745.1 of Myrmecophaga tridactyla. Lineage (NCBI taxonomy): Eukaryota > Metazoa > Chordata > Mammalia > Pilosa > Myrmecophagidae > Myrmecophaga > Myrmecophaga tridactyla. The sequence goes on along the minus strand of PVIY010036556.1, from coordinate 14,371 downwards.
AAGGGTCAATGTGGATATAGCAAAGCGAATAATGGAATAAGAAGGCAGTTGATGAAGACAGAGAAGTAGCCTGTGGTCAGATCATCAGAGCCCTTGATGGTCATGGGTAGGACTTTACATTTCGTTCTAAACATGATGGTGAGATATCATAGAAGAATGACATGAAATGACTTATCTCTCAGAAGAATTACACTGACTGCTGGGTGGAGAATAATTTTGAGGGAAGAAGGAGTGTAAGTGGAAGGAAGACAACGAGATAGGAAGCTCCTTTACTCATCCAGATGAGAGATGATGGTGGCCAGGCAAGGGTAATAGCAATGAAGGTGCGAGCATTTGGATAATGCCAGTTTTAACCCAGACATATTTCATTCATTTGTTTATTTTCATGGTTTCACTTTCTCTGGGAAAATAATCAGCTCAGTGTAATACATTTCTCCCTATTAAAATGTTTTATCTTTGTTTTCACCCTGGGCTGTAATTTGAATTTGCAGGGACACAAACTAGTATTTTGGAGAAAATTATGTTGATTATCTTGTTACAGTTTCTGCAAAGAGAGCCCCTAACATCCCAGAACTACACTTTTGGATTTGTACAATTTATTGAAAAGTTGGATATCACTAAATAATGTATTCCCTTATAAATTATGTATTTTATTTTATTGCTGACAAGTTAAATGTGATCTTTTTCATTATCATTCATTTAAAGTCAAATATCCTTGCCCAAATAAGCCCCTTTGAGAATGTGGGTCAGGGAGAATTCATTATATGAAGGATTCTTATCCTGAGAGCACATAAGAAAGAGACGTGGACAAGGAGCTCAAATTAGAACAATATAGAGAATATATTCATACTGTTCTCCCATAGAAGTTGGTTATTTAAAATTTTTTATTAATGGCATGGGCTGATAAGCTGGCCACCCCAAGTCATTTGAGATTTGCTTGAAGTGCCTGTTTCTTTAAAGGAAAAAAAAAATTAAGAAACAGATAAAGTGACAGTACTGATCTCTTTACAATGAATTATGCATCTTGCATGGCTGACTGATTTGTTACTTTTTAACTTGCAATATTCACTTGTTTAGCTATAAAATGCACTGAATCACCCTATTTAGGAGACCAAATATGCTGGTGCACAAAGATGATGTCATCCTGGAGGTAATCAACATAGTTCAGTGGTTTTGAAGATAAACTGAGACTTGCTAATTATATTCATCTTGTGAAAACTCAGATTAAAAAAGAGACGGCCAGATGCAAATCAGATACATGCAGCCAAACTGAATAATATTGTTTCATATCTATGCTTTCTAAATACTAGACAAGATAACTATACAGAATGAGTCTTTTGAATCTTCTGACAAACATGATTTATGGTGTTCTTAAGATGTATTCTTTGCTTAATAGCCAAAAGAAAGGCTTTGCTTTCTCATTGATCTAATATTGTATGAATTTATATTTTAATGTACCTCCATTTAGAGAGTGAAGAGGGAGAGAGGGAGGGATGCAAATTATATCTTTACTAAAATGTACAACCAATTTGAAATTGAAAACTGCTATTTTAGCATGCAAAGCTAAAAACTACTATTTTAACATGCAAACCACAACAGACGTGGTGGTGAAGTTTGTAGAAATACAATGTATTATGACCTTAGAGTAAAACATTTTAACATTCTGAACACTCAGGAAAAAAAAACTTTCCTGTATTTGACATAAATCTGATTAATGTCCCTTTCTCCATCTAGTAATGAGGGATCAGTTGCAGTATATATCAATATGAATGTGATAAGCTTTGGGGATAGAACAATGGAAAAAAAATACATGTGTTTTGACTAGAGTGACCATGCATACCCGTTTGCTTGGAGCAATTCAAATTTATTCCTGTTGTACTAGTGTTAATTATTAATAATATACCCTCTCACTACCCCAAATGTCCCTATTTGTATGAAAAATTATGATTATCCTGAAAATGAAAATATCCACCATAGCAAATAAGGATTAATGTTAGATGGTTGAGGATTCTTATGAGTCCGTTACCTTAATTCATCAGCACATGCACAAAGAAATTGTGGGCAACAAAAAAAGTCTGTGTTTCATGGCATGTTTTTGTTTGTTTGTTAGTTTTTTAAACACACAAAACTCGAACCTGAGCTTTGGGATATTCTTAAGTGAAATACCTCAAATGGTCAACTCAACATAGGAAAAAAAAAAAGCTAGATATTGTGGGAACAACTGGCTTGTCCACGTTTGTTTCTCTGTTGGTCAATGTCAGGGAGATGCAAATACTCTAGCAATAGCAGTAAAAATCAACATTAACCCTAGGTTTCAAGAAAAATCACTCATAATCTTGTTTCCTTGTTTGTTTTGTTTGTTGTCATGGATATTTCCCATACCTCTGCTCTTCTCTGAGTGGCAATCCTTTTAATAGGTTCCCTTTCCTCTTCTAGCTCTGTTATTTTTGGGGAAGGATGAAAAATCTCTGGGCTATGTTTGGTCTCTTTTAATCCTTCCTCAAATCCTCTCATCTGTGCTCTCTCAATCTCTTTAACGTAAATTCCACTATGCATGTAAGACTTGCCTAATCACTTGTCCAGTTCACCAGTGTGTTCAAATTCATTTGGTGCAGTGTAGGAGAATAATTGGAGTGGGGAGAGGTCTATTTCATTGCTACTGGTACCACGTGAAGTTGAAGCTTCATAAAGAAGTATACCATCCTAACCATAAAATTAACTAAGCATTTCTCATAAGAGCATATATTATTATGGGAGATATAAGTAGATGCTTTCTGTAGTTTGAGAAATTTTTCCCTTAACCTTTGTAACTTATCAGAAATGAAATTTAAATAATTTGTCAAACTATTGCATCCATGTAAGGTAGTTATTTTGTAATGTCTTTTTTCCTTTTATTTTTGCCATTAAATACATTAAAAAAATAATGAAAATTGCTCAAAATGTGTTAGAGCACCCAGAATGCCAGAAGTATAATACAAATCAATAGTGGCTACTTGGATAATAATGCTCCTTGCCTTATTAACATAAGATACTCTTGCTAATGCGCTGGGATGAATCTAATAAGATTCCTGTTAGGGTGCACTTGATTCCAGGACAAATTGCTTGATATGAACGTTTAACCATGCAGCCAATCTATCACATGTCCTGTCTAAAACACATTACCTACTTTGTCTTCTGAAAGCTATATCTGCCTGTCTTCATCGCATTCAGAGATACGATTTATTTAAGACTGGAGTTCATTGCCTTGTTAGTGTGATGATTTTAGACCTCTGTCTCAAACCTGGGAAGAATTAATTGATCCCTTATTTTCTGGTTTTGGGGCATGATTCAAAGACCATTGACTTTCTTCCCTAGTTGACAGCCTTGGGACAAATTATGACCTCTTTTTAAATTGTATATTTTGCCTTGACTTACAGAACTAAATGGAAATTTTCAAAGGAGAATCAAAAGATGTAACTTAAGGGTGATAAATATGCTTGCCAGAGAAAGAAAGTTTTAGGACTATTTGGGAAGGTTGATAATTCATAGCCAAACTATTTATGCCTTTACACATGTTGATAGATTCACAGTCAGTTAATGGATTTTCTACATATTTTTTAACTTCTTTGTGATTATAGCATCCTACATATTAAAAATATATATTGGGTGGTGCGACGGTGGCTCGGTGGCAGAATTCTCCTCTGCCATGCCAGAGATCTGGGTTCTGTTCCCAGTGCCTGCCCACATAAAAAGAAATATTTATATATATATCTTTAGCTATTTGAGAATAATTTCTATGCTACACTGGAAAACTTGACAATGGAGTAAAAATATTATTGATTGCCTTTGATCTTTTGGATGCTTTTTTTCTATTGGATGAATTAAGGAGTTACTTATACAAGGAAATGCCTTCCTTAAAATTCACTTATCAGTGATAATTATAAAATCAAAGAGAAAATTATTAAATGATAATTGAGTGCATGTCATGACATATACTAGGATTCCTGGAAAGGTACAAACCAAAATATCAATTGTTTACTGACTACTTGCCAAATGCAATGCACAGCTCCTTTTCTCAGTCGTCTTATACATAATCCTCTAGAAGTCACTCAGTCACTCAATCAAATTCTTTGGTTGTGGGTTTGACACTTTTTGGGCAGGTGCCATGCAAAATTAGCCTTCCAGAGCTCAATGGGCATCATAGACTGCTTTAAAGGTATAAGAAGAAACATGTACTCAGCGGTCCAAAACAGAAATCCTCTCCCCTACTCTAAAATCACTTGCATCATCTCTTTATAGAAAATATCCTTTTTTCCCTCATTTCTGACTTCTACCCTGGTTCAGGCCATTATCACTGTGATCTCTTAAGTAGACTCCTGGAATGGCCAGTCATTTCCTCTCAGGATAGTCCTTTACTTGGCCCCCAGGCCATCATTTCTCATGTTTGCCTCCCTGGTCCCATCTATGCCTCATTCCACTTTATACTCCGTGCTTCAACTTTCTGAGTCTCTTTTTGTTTCTTGGATGTGCAGTCTTATCTTTGCGACTTTGCACGTGTTGTTCCTTAAGGCTCTTCCTTTTCTTCATCTGTTTAATTTTTACTTACTTACCTGGCCTCAATCCAGAAATCACTGCTTTATCAGCTCTCTCTCTCTCACCATGCATGTTTTGTGTCCTTTCTACAGACTCCCAAAGTATTCTTATACTTAGTTAGAATTGTGATTGCTGGGTTTCCTATTGAACCATCAAACTGTGTGTAAGCGTGGAGTTTATCTTCTATAACCAAGCACCATGTTAATTCTTAGTACCCAACACAATGTCAGTCCGAGGGATAAAACACAATGCCAATATCTAACATCAAGCAGAAGACCAGTGGTTTAGATATTGTCCAAAATTATGGGTCACTCCCTTCTATAGTTCAGGGTTATTTTTCAGTCTTTTAACCTTAGCAGTGAAGCACAAGTTTTGGGATAACAAGAGACATAATGACAAGTCAGAAAGGTTATTCTGCTGCCACTTTTGTTCTCTACTCAATAGAATATTACACAACCTTCAAATAGTACCACATACAATTCAACTTACTGCTTATGACTTCATTGGTTTCAAATGTACAAGCAAATCAGGAGCATGCAGCTTTTTTTTTTTTCTTTCTTCTTCTTTTTGAAGGTGGGATAGGGAGACAGACAGATGCAAAAGGCATTCCCCACACCAGCATCTGTTTCTAAGAAGAAATGGTCCTGACCTTTCTATGAAACATTGCTGGAGGCAGAAACGAAATCCAATCATAATCTCTTTCCTCATTTAATGTGTGTTTAATGGGCTAGTCTTCTCTGTGTTTTAGATGTAACAATAAAAGCAAGCTGTTGCCATTTTTTGGAGTCAGATATCAAACTGAATCTTCACAAGCAGTTCATTTTCCATTTCATCCCTTGCAATAATGTGAAATGTAGCTTTTTGAGAAAGGCACACATATATCTTCATCAATAGTGAAAGGTAATAATTTATTATTTTCATCTTACTCTTGAAAAAAAAAAAAAACGAAAATCATCAACTCAATTGTGAGTGAAAGAGGACATGAGACCTGAAAGGGAAATTTGGGGAGGTCACCTGGGACAAATAGGGAAAACTGAAAATTATTTAACTGGGTGTGGAAGTCAGCTGCCACATTAGTGCTGCCCAGCTGTCTTCTTGTGACCTTTCTTCCCAACCTTTACCTTCCCTGTATTCCTCCTGTCTCCCCCACCTCCCTGTCACATTTCATTTCTCAGTGAGGCCTTTCCTGGACACCTTATTAAAATCTATAAATGCTCTTCTACTTCCAACTATCCTTCTCCATTTCCTGGTTTATTTTTCCCCATAGCATATAGAACCATCTATCATACTCATAGCTTACTTAATTTGTCTATTGCCCATTTCCCTCCATTGGAACATAAGCCCTATGAGGCAGGCATTACTGACTGTTTCATTCATTGCAATATGCTCAGTTTCAATGAGGGCCAACATATATGCATACTCGACATAGTCTTGTTGAATGAATAAATGAACTTTATGTCTTACATTTTCCCATCTAACACTCTTCAATTTTCTATACATTTTATTTTGTCTTTATTCTCATCTCAGAAACAAATATTTTAGGCAACATTGCTGTATTATATTTCCCTGCATTACTTTTCACTTTCTTAATTTGCCAATATCACATTAATAGACTCTACTTTCTCCAAAAATCTGACATAAGTGAAATCGGAAGAAATTTTAAGCCTCAAGCAACCTGATGACAAAGTACCCAAGAAAAATGTTTGAAGCATGTCCATACTACATACATTGAAGGCAAATAATTATTTCTAACCAACAGTATTAATTTTAAGTTTTATTTTTCATATTGTTGGCTAACTACTAAAAATTGCTGATAAATATAAAAATAGGGAATTTGAAAGTCATTCACCGTAATGAAACTAACACACCCTACAAAGTTTTTTTTCTTTTTCTCTATTTTTTAATGTAATTAAGCATGTCACATTGTGAGAGACTATATCATGAGGTACTCTTGAATTGAAGCAGAAAAATATAACTAACTATGGTCGATAAAATATTGGTCCTGGAGTCAGGATTTATAATGGTGTGTAGCCAATTAGAGTCAGAGGGACTGTGCTGTGTTTTTACACACTCACTGATATTGTTAGAATATTAAAAATCTTGCCATTAAGGCAATGTAAACAGCAGATGACTACATTGCTTTGTCTAATCTTCCACATACCTCTGATGAGTCCATAACATAACATGCTATGGATCTGAAGGATTAATTCACATCGTTATTCGTGCTTAATCAAAGCATTAACAGAAGCTGGGCAGTAGATATTAGACATGCTGGAGCAAATGATGTCTTTGTCACAGCTTCCTGATAGTCACACTATGAAGCAGTGTATTTCCAATCTGTAACACACTTTGGCAATCAAGTGAGGTAAAAATACAATGATTAAATTCTATGTGAGCCAAGAAAAAAAATCCCAACATAACTTAGACCATAATCTCTGAATTCTGGTTTCTGAAATACATGAGAATGGGTTTTATGGAAGAACAAGTGGATTAATCTTTGGAGTTAAAAATAACTTTATAATTTAATTTATTGAATGTACTTTCTTTTTATCCCTATTTAATACAAGACTTTCAGTTAGTAACAATTGTCTTCATTTTCAATTGAATAAAATTTAAAACTCATTACATACTGGCTGCTTCTAGGAAGTTGCTTTCAGTTTTTCCATATTTGACATCATTGTCTTTTACTCCTTCATGATGGGCCAGATTAAGGTTATCTATTGAAAGTGCTAAGGACTTTTATTAGAAAAAATTTCTGGTCTGTATCAGATTTGTTTCTGAATTCAATAAGTTTCACATGAACTTTAGGTCAAACTTAGGCAGTCATCACAATTTTTGGTTTATTGATATACTTGGTGTTATTAATTTTACATTATATAATTGATGCATTTTAAAGAAAATATTTATGGAAATTCAAGATGCACATGTAAAATTTATATAGATTTTGAAATGCTTTCTTTTTGAAACGGCTATAGTATACAATGAATTTTTCTTTTAAACATCCTATTTGATAATTTCCTGAAGGACTTGTTAACATTTATCAAGAAATTATGAATTATAGTATAAATTAAAAGGAGAGCCTTTTCTAAGCCCTTAAGATTGTTGTTCAATCAAAGATGGATAATACTCAAGGATTTTCACACATTTTATTTAAAAATAAAAACACTTAAAAAATCTTTTTCCCTTCAAAAGGAACATTTACAAAAAAGAAAAATATGTATGTCACAAATCTGCATATCCTAACCATTTGTTATTTTAGAAATTAGGCTGTTATTTTATCATTGAATAATTAATGTTTCAAATTTTAGAATAAAAGCAGTAAATTAAAGTATATAGCTTAACAAAAAACACCCTAAGCAAATACAAATAAGTTTTTAATGACACGTATTCTGGATTTTACAAATAGTATGAATAAAAACACTGTGCTGCATCAACTAATGTTTTTCTAGATTTTGTCCCCATTATGTGTTCAAAAATTGATGACCATGAAATAAACGTCTTTGCAGGTGCATCAGTGGCTACCCTGGCATGCAATCCTTTACATTTAAATATGTGTATGAATATTTATGAAAGTGAAGGAGGGTATCTTTGTGCATCTTTTAAAAAAAAATCCCAAATATGTGTTTGAATTCACAGATTCTATGAAAGCAAACATGCAAATGGTTGTCTTTTGGCTTAGATGTAGCTCAACAGGTTCAGACAGTAAAAGCAATACTCTAAATAATTTATTAAAGCCAGCAACTTTCCTCTTCTTTTGATTCAGAGACCAAGAACAGAATGATAATGCATGTGAGGGGAGGCACTGAAGAAAGGAGGCTTATCTCAGCAGACCAATAGGTTATGCCATTGACACTTTACATATCTCTTTAGCAAGATCCATAGACCTTCCCAGAATAGTTTCTTCCCTATTATCTTCTTCTTATAGCTTCTTTCTGAATATTACTGGTTAGCATGATGAGTGTAACCAAATAACAGTTAAAATTTTGCCCTGGTATTCTTTCATTCATTGATTTTATTGTATTCAGCAGAAATTCACTGAGTACCTACTATGTGCAGTGCTGGTATCTGTGAAAAGAGAATGAGTGTGTCAATAGTGCCTGCCTCTAGCCTAGTTGGGAGTAAAAAGCATTTATTCAAGAGCATGAAAAACATGCATTATATATTTTCAGTTGACATCCTGCACACTCCTGAGAGGCAAACAAGGTACATAGATAGCTTCTATTAGATGGTAGGATATGACGAGTGCCAAATACATGTTAATAGACAGCTTCTGTTAGATGGTAGGATATGACAAGTGTCACATGCATGTTTTAGAAAATAAAACAATAGGGACTCAGAGGAGCAGCAGAACGCTCCAAACTGGAGAACAGTGAAAGCTTTGGTGTTGGCAAGAAAGAACAATTTGGAGAGAGTCCCTAGCTTTTCCTTTGTTCTATCCTCAGTGCCTGGCAGAGGGTTTAAAAATTGCTTGTTAGATCAGAGAACAGGACTGTGGAATTTCTACATTATTGCCTGGGTGCAGGAAAGTGGGGAGGGATAGGGACAGAAAGGAGGTATCAGGTCATGGACTGAGGGGAAGGATGTAGGACAAAGAAGTCAACATGGTAGGAGTAAAGAGTTCACATAGGGAAAGGCATGATGAGGCTAGTCAAGCTCTTAAGGCCAAATTGGAGGAAAAGTTGGAAATCAGGCTGAGGACTTTGGACTCTAACCTGTAACTAATAAAGGACCAATGCATAATGAATATATTTGAACTGAAGAGTCACATTGTAAAAATCTGTGAAAAAAATCTGTCCACTTATGGAGAATTGAAAATCATATTTGTCAGATAACATTAATTCTAATAACAAATTTAATTATTTGCCTATGTTGGCACAGGATCCTACACTCTCATATATTTGACTGTTAGACTGAATTTAAAATTTCATCTGGAAAATGAAACTATGAAAAACCAGATGAGTTGCCCTATTTCCCACATTGAAGTGGTAGCAGAGCTAAAGTTGAAAAGTAGGTTCCCTTCTGCATGTCCAGTATTCTTTAAAATCCTCAGTTTAAGAATAGTTACCTCTGTTTAGAAGGTTTAAGCTGGTCCAGGTGATGCTGCTCCAATACAAGAAGAGGCTACTTCAGCGTATCCCTTGGTTGCGGCGATGGTTTGGTGAATGGCAAGTTCAGTTATAACCAAGAGTTACATGTGATCCCCAACTCTTACCTCTTTGCACTGCCTGAGAGCCCAGCAAGAGAAACATTCTCTGTGGCACGAAAGGCTTAGGCTTAAGCCAGGAGCCAGGGTTAGGACATCAGGAGCCAAACAGAAACAGAGCTTTATTGTTATCCTTGACCTAGGAAGTTATATGAGTAACATAGGATGAACAGATTTGGTTGGAAAATCGCAGAGGCCTTAGAGCTCCAAGAATGGTCTTGGAGCAACTCAATGTGAGTTGCTTCTCTCCTGAGGGGTGAGCTTCATGAGCTAATAACTCTTTTCCATCTGTGAGATCAAAAGACAGATTTTATAGCATTTGGTGGGTAGAGTTAATCATTTGGGGACCACATGGAGATTATATACAAGAAAAAGTAAAACCACTTTTTTTGGCTGTGGCATACACCAAATGCGGTCTGTCCATAAGACCCCATACCTCTAACAACAAAAAGATAAACCAGAATCCTGCTCCAAAATGCTTCCACATGTCACAATATTCTCTTCCCTGCTCTCAATTTTGTGTTGGCACTTTCAGTTTAGCCTCCTCCTGCTATACATGATGTTCTGAAAAGGTGCCATCAAATTTAAAAATATAAGTATAAAGTGCTTTTATATGTCATTCCAACTCTTGAATTGCAATTTATATTAGGTTATGGGTATATAACATTCTTACCCATCATCTCTAGCTACTAATAAGGGAGAGGACCAAAGGATTTGACGTAGACCACAAATAATTTTATACACACAAGCACAAGTTCTGTGTGAGTCAGAGACCAAGGCCCCCCACCAAGGGAGCCTTGGACCTTAGCATCTATTGGAGAGTGTGTTTTTCATGTTAATACTGGCTTTCTAATTTCATTCATTCAACAAGTTCTTAGCCCCAACTAGGCAAGAGGAACCAGTGCTCTAAGTGAGACTGCTCCATGGAGCCCTAGTTCTTCCTAGTAAGCTATGGGAACGTCTTCTCAGACACAATTCCCTCGTTGGTAAAATGAGGATAGAAATAGTGCTTAGAGTTGTGGTGAAGACTAAGTGAGATAATGAAATAAATTGCTTAGTACATAGTCTTTGTCAGCATGATCTGAGGCCAGGCACACATCACCTTACTCTCATTACAACTGGCCAATTCCTATATTAATCTATTGTGGATTCTAGTTTGTTTTTTTCACAGTGGCTCTTGGAAATATTTCACCCAATCTGTGCCCTCATTCTGAGATTTTATTTACCATTCTGAATGGTAAAATCTTACTCGCAAATTTCTCAGACTAGCATATATAGTATACCTTTGAAATCATTTATTGAATCAGTAGATAAGTAACAGCAAGTATTTTTTTAACTCACTGTTTTTATTCAGTATATCATTTAATTGAATAGGAAAGACAAAGAGAAAAAGAATAATAAAATAATACAATTGAGACTATGGTGAATGGGTAAGCCACGTAAAAAGAATAAAGCTTATGGTATTTAAGAGAGGGATGGTATCAATGAGGCTGAAGACAGTGAGTTGAAGCAGAAATATCTTTGTGTCTTGAAGGATTGGCACTTTAGATGTGCAGAGAGGATAATGGCATCATTTCCTGTGAGAAGTCATTATACACTTGTAAATAAAACAGTGGCAGGTTGATGACAGAAATGTTCAAAGGAGACTAGTTTATAAAACCTTTAAAAGCATCTTGGGGTAATGAATGGAAAATGTTGTACATGTGTTTAAAGGTAAATCTTTTAGCTTTTTAGAAACGGGAGATTATAGAAACCATATACTAAAGGTTTTCTCATCATTTGACAAGCTAGAACTTGGAGGACATCTGAGTTTAATAATTACAGAACAGAGAGTGTAATAATTTAGAAAAGATATATAGTTAATAATAATATCTATTATTTTGCCATGGTGTCTTTGGAAAATGACCTCTCATTCATTTCTATGGACCCCAGGTGCTAGCTATAGGCACGTGCCAGATGCTTCAAGTTCCTAAGGCTGTGAGTTGAGGTTTACCTGTTTTCCAGGATGATCAATCAATACACCAAGAGAATGTCACAAATTAATTATGAAAAAGGAATAATAAATGAATTAAAATTGCATTTGAAGATTGGACTCATAGCCTGGCTGGTGTACTAGCCCCAAATGACAGTTAACAGAAAGGTACATACATGGAACAAAATTAGTCATTAGATGGTAACCATCAGAGGGAAGATGTTGTACACTTTCTCTCCCTGTATTAAATGGAAAGGCTGAAGTCAAGGTCGTTAATCATGTATGTGGACCTACCTAATGCCTATCAGTCGATTGGTTTATAATGAATATACTTCCTTTCCTGCCTTTCCTCTCAGGCATTCCATGTGGCCACACATAACCATGAGGCACCCTCCTGACTCTGGAGTCAAACAATAAAGTTTTGCCAAGAAAGCATTTTTCACTGAAAAGTAAAGGTCCTCAAAGTGGGGGAAGTGTGGGTGCTGTCTATTATAATGCTCCAACGATAAGAAACAACATTTTGAAATGGACAATCAAAACCACTTTTTTTTTTTTAACATTTCTTTTGATGATGAAAGTTTGTTTTTCTCCAAGGGGATAACCTTTTCTCCTTTGTTTCTTCCTTTATTTAGAGGCTCAGATTTATGACTGTGTCTTCTCTTGAAAGTTCCATCTTGTTTTATGGTAGTTCTCCCATCATCTCTCCTCCCAATATACGTGAAACCATTATTTAAAGACATTGCCAGGGGCATCAAGTTTTTATAGAAAGCTGAAAGCATTGGAAAAATGTGATATGGAATCAAAATTAGGGTTTGGAAGGGTGTCAGAAGTGGAAGATTAACAGGTAGTAGTGTGGGCTGTGGTGTGTGACTGCCTGACTCATACTTGATTCCATCATTTACCAGGCATGTGACCCTGGGCAAGTAATTTACTAATCTGTGCTTCAGTTTCCTCTTCTGTAAAAGAAGTATAATTCCACAGTCTAACTCAGAGCTTCTGTGAGGATTAAATGAATTAATACATGTAAAGCAACCTTTGAATAGGGATTGACAAATGGTAGGTAGTTAATAAGAGTTAGCTATTTTTGTTTTTCTTATAATTAATTATTGTTTATATAGGAGCAATATTTTCATCATGTAAATATGATTAATTCCCCAGGAAATTAAAGCAGTGATTTTGAGTCATGTGGATCAGTAGCAAAACCCAAGCCAAAACTAATCTTCTGGTACCTCCTACTTTACTAAAGTATAGAAAAAATAATAAGAAAAGGCATTGAAGAAAGGAGACTGAAAGGAAATTTAAAATTTTCTGTGATACTTTTTCAGTTTACAAATTAAATTCTGACCAGATGTGAATTTGTGTCACACTGTAGAATGGTGTTTTGATTTGTGTTTCATTGTTTTCTAGGGCTTAAAGAAACCCCAGTGTCTACTAGAAGTTTGTATTAGATCCTTGAGACATTTGAGTTTTCCTTCTACCTTTTTAAGTTTGATAGTGTCTAAACCAAATGTAGCATTTGAGCTGAAGAGGCACAACTTTATTTGCAATAGCATCTATTTGCAATATTGTTCTTAATTCTCTTCTTGAAAGAGTCTTTACTTGAGGTCTTTGGTGGACACAACTGTGGAGACTTCATCTCCATTTTCTGAGTCAGTGTGCAAGTGGAATGTTCCCTGGCATCTCATTTAAAAGGAAACTACATCCTGTCCTGACAGACAATGAAAAAACACTCTGCCTTTCTTATAGCTGACCTCATTGGCAAGGTATGTTGGGAAAGAGGTGGTTATTCTGGATCAGAACATTTGTCAGAGGCATCTGCAAACCATGCATTTGACCAAAGAAGTTTCTCATATGAAGAGTCTCAGAAAGATGCTCCCCCGGGCCTGTCTCAGCTTCTACTCATGAAGTGAACAGAGTGGAACCTCTGGTACTTGGCCCAGTCTACTTCTTTTTCCCTTACTAAAAAGTCCCCACCACTAGATCAGGTCTTATTCTTGATACTTGTTGTCACACTTCAATGAATGGAAATATACTATGTTTAATGTTTTCAATGGACAAGTCAGAAAATAATATGAAGCTTCCGAAATCCAAAATCTTAAGGATGTCTATGGTTCTACAAAGAAATAACCCCATAAGCATACCCTGGGTTTAGCTGGAGTCTAATTTTTAGGTAAAAAATGAACTAAAGAAGATTGGAGGGATTTACTGGACCCAGGAAATCTGCACTCTCCCTCACTCCAAAATGAAAACTCTCCACTTCTTTAATTGGATGAAGTTCCACTTAAGGGTTTTTCACTCAGGTAGGGTTTTTACTTAGGTGTATGAGTCCCTCTTGGGAGTGGGTCCTCATGAGGAGGTTAAAGAGGCTATTAGAGCCCACACCCTGAGCATGCACTGGTGGAATCAGAGGGCTTCTCTCACCTGTAACCAGGGCACTAAAGAATGGGAAAGGAATGAATAATTACATAGTGAGGGCTTGCTCGAAAGGGGGCTATTCTAGGTGAAGCACTGCCATGATGGTCTTTTAAATATTATATAGGGCACAACTATGGCCTAAAACACCTAAAGGAAGAAGATGGAGTGGATGATGAAGAGAAGGGAAGGCTCGTCATCCAAGCTTGGCT
>PVIY010036555.1:0-25366 GCA_004026745.1 Myrmecophaga tridactyla | reverse complement strand
TACTTATGACATTTAATCAAACTATCTACATGGGTTATATTAGGAAATGCTCTAGTCAAAATATAAATTTTGTGACAAATAAACATTTTTTGCTTTAGTATCACATCTAAGGTGATATTTTAAAGTATTAATTATCATCTATTTTCAGCACCTTGAATAATGACATTCCTTTGTTCTTCCTCATGCAAAAGCATTTTTAAAATTGTACATTGTGCATTTCACTATTATTATACACTCCAGGCATTCTGGATTATACCATCTCGATCTTTAACATCTATCTTTCTTTCTGATTTCATTTAGGGACATCCTACTTTTATGTTGTTATAACTCTGGAAAGTTAGTCCTCTCACTCCTCTGGGATTGCTAAGCTTCTTGTTGTTGAGAGCTGGAGCCATCAAGTCATGACTTTTCCAGACTATCCTAAATGGGAAATGGAAAGGGAAAAAAGAGAGAGAGAGAGAGAGACAGACTACATTTTAAGACTCCTCTACCTCTTTTCTCTGAGGGGGCTGGAACAGTGGTTGCCTTTAGTGCTGGGCCCCTCAATGATCTGAAGTAGCTGATCAAAAGCAATATCCAGTAATCAGACCACACATCCCTGGGTTTTGGAAGACAATCTCCTTATAGTTTACCCTGGCACCAGTGAGCTGCACCAGGAGCCTGACCTGCAGTCCCCACTGCTGCCTACCATGCAGTTGGAAGGTGGGGAATAGTAGTCTTTGCAGGGGGGATGAAATTCATTGATATTTACCACAATTTACCAGCTTCTTCTGCCAACTCTTGTCTGGGTGCTGCACACTAGACTTTAGAGTTTCAAAAAAGTTGATTCAGATAGTTCCTGCCACTTCAATAATCATTTAGGTGGAGGAACTGATTCCTGGAGCTTCCTACTTTTCCATCTTCACACAGTCCTTGGGTGACAGATTTTGACAGTTTTGACAGATCTTTGCTAAGAGAAGCTGGAAATCTGGATTATATCTCATGAATATTTTAAAAAGTTGGCAACAAATTAAAACATATACATTCACACACATGCCATGCTGTAAAGGTCAATAAAACACATATGTAAACTGGATGTATCTCACAAGCCACCAGTTTATACTTTCTCCATTACATTACATTTTCTGATTAATAGTCTGTCTTTTCCCAGTAATCTTTAACCTCTATGAGGGCAGGGGCTGTGGTCTCACTTGTTCACCATTGTATCTTCAGAACCTAGTACAGTGCCTGACATATATCAGGCACTCAACTAATAAGTACCAGAATACTTTACCTTTGACTTCCTGATTTGACTTCTCCTGGACTTCTGTTAGACATATCTACCTGAAGGTCAAACAATGCCTGTGGTGCCTTTGATCTTAACTTGTCCAAAATCAAACTCATTTCTTCTAGAGTCTGCTCCTCCCCTCTCTTCTTTTTCCTAATTAATGACACATTAAGAAAAAGGTTTCCAAGACCAAAGCTTGTGATCCTGGGCAATGGAGAGCCTTATGCAATTCAACTCTTTGGGACTTGTACCTGAGCTTTTGGGAAGTAAACCAGAGAAATGGCAATCACAACAATTTACAATTTGCCTTGTAAAATGACCAAAGACCAAAACTCAGAATCCTGCCTTATTCGTGTGCTTTCTCCTTTATTGTTCTATATTTAGCCATTTCAGTTTTTGCTCAGGGAGACTTGCTGATCTAATTTCTTTCTTTCTTTTTTAACTTTCTTAGTTGTATAGTATAACATAGGTACAAAGCAAAGAAATAAAAAAAGCAGTAGTTTTCAAAGCACTCTTCAAAAAGTGGTTGTAGGATAGATCCCAGAGTTTGTCATGGGTTACCATACAATCCCCTCATATTTTTCCTTCTAGTTACTCCAGAATATAGGAGGCTAAGGGGCTTAAATACTTTTTATCGTCACAATTGACTTTTTTTTTCTTTCTTTTTTGGTGAACAATAACATATATACAAAAAAGCTATAAATTTCCAAGTATAGCACCACAATTAATTGTAGAACATATTTCAGAGTTTGACATGGGTGACAATTTCACAATTTTAGGTTTTTACTTCTAGCTGCTCTAAAATACTGGAGACTAAAAGAGGTATCAATTTAATGATTCACCATTCATATTCATTTGTTAAGTCCTATTGTCTATGAATAATTCCACAAGCACCTTTGATCTTTCTATACCTTTCTCTGGGGTTGTTTGGGCTATGGCAAGCTTAACTTTTTGCTATTGGAAGGGTCTGCCACTAATATGGGGTAGGGAGATGGAACTATCTGAAGTTCTGCAGAGGCTGGGCTAGGTTTCTGAACTTATCTGGACCAGGGACCCATCTGGAGGTTGTATGTTTCTAGCAAGTTACTCCAGTGCCTGGAACCCTTGTGGAATTTTATATATTGCCCTAGGTGTTCTTTAGGATTGGCTGGAATGGTCCTGATTGGGGGTTGGCAGGTTATGACAGGTAGCAAGGTCTACCTGAAGCTTTTGTAAGAGCGACCTCCAGAGTAGCCTCTCAACTCTATTTGAACTCTCTCTCTGCCACCGATACTTTATTAATTACACTTCTTTCCCCCCTTTTGGTCAGGATGGAATTGTTGATCTCATGGTGTCAGCTCTGGGTTCATCCTTGGGAGTCCTCACCCATGTTGCCAGGGAGACTTTTACCCCTGGATGTCTTGTCCCATTTTGGGGGCAGAGCAATGTTTCACTTGCAGTGTTGGGTTTAGAGAGGTTTAAGCTACATCTGGGCAACAACAGAGGTCCTCCAGAAGTAACTCTTAGGCATGCCTATAGGTAGCCTAAGCTTCTGTTACCTACATAAACTTCACAAGAGTAAGCCTCATGATTGAGGGCATGGCCTATTGATTTGTGTGTCTCTAAGGTTTGACACAGTATCGGGATTCCCTGATGGTAAGATTTAATAGTTCCATAGTCTTTTTCCCCTCCTTCAGGGGACTTTGCCAATACTTTTTGATTATCTGCTTAACATACTCTAGGATGTTTCCAGGCATTATGATAAGCTATACAGGATTAAAGGACCTCTTTCTCATTCTGTGCTCTCTGTGTTTCAGTTGTTAAAATGAGCTATTCAGATAGTTTGAATTAGATTATGCACTACAGAAAATTTCAGTTCCAGATCAAATAAACCGTTCTTCCATTGCTCTCAAAGAGTATGTGTGGTTCTAAAATATAGACACTGTCTTCCTTACCCCTATGTTCTGAATTACTTTAACCCCAACCTGTTCAGCTTTGTTCTTATCTCTCGATATTAGGTTACATATATAAAACAGCCTCTCAAAATCCAGAAATAAAAATCACCACTCCAGATTTAATGTGTCTGCTCTAAAAGCTTATAATCTAGGGCGCTGTTTTCTTATAAGTATTTTCTAAAGGTGACCATACCATTGTTGTTCTTTTTGTTCCTGGCTTATTTTATCTCATCAAATGCCCCATATGTTCATTCACATTGTTGCATGCCTCATGACATTTTTCTAGCAGTACAACCTTCATTCATAAGTATACACCAAATGTTTGCCAACCTATGATCTAATTTCTTAAGTGATGCAACTCTCCCTTGCCCAACAAACAATAAATTCATTTTTTTTGCCCCCAGCTGTCTTCCTATTTGATTTAATATTACAATCACCCATTCACTCAGCTCCTTCACTCCCTAAATTCCTTAGGTTGCTTGGTTGCAAGTGACTGAAAATCAACTTGAACCAGCTTAATCAAAAAGGAGAATTTATGTTTAATGGGTAAGGAATTTCTATTTTGGATGATGAAAATTTTTTAGTAATAGAAGGTAGTGATGATAATGTACCATTGTAAAAGTGATCAATGCCACTGAATTGAAAATTTAAAAATGGTTAAAAGGCTGTAATACAATTATGTTAAAAGACTGAATGAAGCTGAATTTGAGAATGATAGAGGGAGGAGGCCTGAGGGCACAAATGAAATCAGAAAGATAGATGATAAAGACTGAGATGGTATAATCTAGGAATGCCTAGAGTGTATAATGATAATGACTAATGTACAAATTAAAAAAAATGTTTTTGCATGAGGAAGAACAAAGGAATGTCATTACTGCAGGGTGCCGAAAATAGATGGTAATTAATATTTTAAAATTTTACCTTATGTGTGACTAAAGCAAAAAATGTTTATTTGGTACAAAATTTACATTTTGACTAGTGCATTTCCTAATATAACTTATGTAGACAGCTTAATTGAACACCATAAATACATGGAACCTTGAATAGGACATGAGATTTTGTTGGTTTGTCCAGAGTGATGCCCCAACAAATCCCAGAGTGATTTGAACAGTGAATAAAAAAGTATTTGCAAAGTCCCCTAGGGGGAATGATGAGAAAGGGGGAAAATTCAACTTCCCCAAGTTGAATTCTTGATATTCTCACAAGCAGTGCAGACGATCAAAGCTATAGGCTGAGCCCCCAGTCTTAGGGTTTGTTCATATGAAACTTAACCCCACAAAGGATAGGTCAAGCCTACTTAAAATTAGGCCCAAGAGTCACCCCCAAGAGAATCTCTTTTGTTGCTCAGATGTGGCCTCTCTCGCCAGCCAACACAACAAGCAAACTCACCACCCTCCCCCTGTCTACGTGGGACATGACTCCCAGGCGTGTGGACCTTCCTGGCAACATGGGACAGAAATCCTGGAATGAGCTGAGACTCAGCATCCAGGGATTGAGAAAAACCCTAGAATGAGCTGAGACTCAGCATCAGGGGATTGAGGAATTGAGAAAACCTTCTCAACCAAAAGGGGGGAAGAGTGAAATGAGACAAAATAAAGTGTCAATGGCTGAGAGATTCCAAACAGAGTCAAGAGGTTATCCTGGAGGTTATTCTTAGGCATTAAATAGATATCACCTTGTTAGTCAAGATGTGGTGGGGAGACTGGAGGGAACTGCCTGAAAATGTAGAGCTGTGTTCCACTAGCCATGATTCTTGAAAATGATTGTATAATGATATAGCTTTCACAATGTGAGTGTGTGATTGTGAAAACCTTGTGTCTGATGCTCCTTTTATCTACCTTATCAACAGACGAGTAAAACATATGGAATAAAGATGAATAATAGGCGGAACAAATGTTAAAATAAATTTAGAGTGAAATGCTGTTGATCGGTGAGGGAGAGGGTTGGGAGTATGGTATGCATGAATTTTTTTCTGTTTTGTTTTTATTTCTTTTTCTGAATAGATGCAAATGTTCCAAGAAATGATCATGATGCTGAATATGCAACTATGTGATGATATTGTGAATTACTGTTTATATATGTAGAATGGAATGATCAAAAGTTAAAATTTAAAAAATGGTTAAAATTGTAAATTCTGTATATATTCTGGATATATATATATATCCACAATTTTTACAAGGAAAATTTATTTCAAGAAGACTAAGGTGACTCCAAGAAGAGAGAACCCAAGATTAGAAATGTGGCTGGGCTTCATGAACAAATGGACTCCAACAACTCCAAAAATTGTCAGCCTTCTCTCCATGTTCCATTGTTCTTCCTCGCTGAGCATCTCTTCCATTTCTCATTCTGCCTCTGTTTCTCTTTCTCTCTCTGTCCCAGTCTCTTTCAATCTATATTTTCTCTCCAGTCCAACTTTTTCCAGTTCACATGGGCAGAACCCTGTCCGCTCTTAATATTTTATATTGGGGGAGCTCAATAGAGACTGACTCTTTTGGTTCTACAATTTCTAGGGAAATACTTTGATTGGTTGAGTTTTGTCAAGTGACTAACTCAGAACAATCTATATTTAAGAAGAGATGCCAATTAGCCCAGCCCAAGTCAAATATACCCAATTGTGGCCCCAATCATCAGTTGCCAGAGCAGGATCATATTGTATTCTAGTATGGTAATTTCAGTGATAAATATGAGATGAAGTTGGAGGACTTAAGCAAGCCCTAGAAAAGGTAGATGATTACTTAGATGTCTGCTACAATCCTATGCCTTCAATAGGTCACTAAATCCTGATGATTCTATCCTCACCTCCCTTTTTAAAAATGTAATTTCTACTGTATTTTCCATCCCTTCTCCCACCACCCTGGCTCAGATCCTAAACATTTACCTAGACTACAATAATAGTTTTCTAGTCTCCTAAATACCCTCCCTAATTAATCTCATCATTCATACCACTTGCTCCCCCTTTACTACTGACATATCCATATTCTCACTGATCTTTTCTCCATGCTGTCACCAGAGGGAGCTTTCTAAATTTCAGAACTGATTATCTTCTTCCCCTGAGTGATGCCACTTCATGGTGAATTAAAAAGAGCCTAAGTTTTAGGGCCAGCAAACCCTGGTTACATAGCTTACTAGCTACTTAGTCTTCTTGTCCTTTAGTTTCCTCTCCTATAAAAAGACAGAGATAAATAATATCTATATCATACGGCTATCTTAATGATTAAATTATAGAATGTGTATAAGTTCCTCCTTCTCCCTATCTTCCTCCTAATCACCTACAATTAAGTCTAAACTTCTTTACATGGCATGACAGATATCTGCAACATTCCTAGCTCTAAGATGGTGCTGGCTCACTCACACATAGTCTAGCTATGAGCATTAGCCTCTGATCTCTGGTGTTCACCCAGAGTATTCTTGTTCTTGTTGTCCTGACTTTTTGATTCTTTGACTTCCTACTTATCAAATTTGTATCAGGCCTTCTGTGTCTTTCTGACCTGTCTGGAATCATTTCACCTTCTAACCAGACTCAGACCAACCCCACTTAATTTTACTCTTCATATTCTTATTTGGTTTTGATATAGCTGAAGTTTTGGATGGAAGCATTTCTATCATTCAGGTTTACCTTGCGGCAACCCAGACTAAATTCCTCTCCCTTTTGCCCATCCCAAGACTCTACACTCCTAGAATCAAGCTTCAGTTCAAGGGATGGGAATTGGACATAAATTCCTCCAGTATCCTCTACCTATTTCACCACTGTCCTTCCCCTTACACACCACCCACCCTTTTTGGCATCTTTCCCTTTATACCTATACTGTTTCCTCCATTTTGAATTCCATTTTTCCCTTGTCCACCTGGAAAACTCTACTTTAAGACCTGTTTCAGGCATTTCTTCTTTGGTAAAGACTTGCTTGACTTTCCCTTCCTTTTTCTCCCCTGAAGGACAGGCACCATGTATTATTGTAGTAGGCCTGGGGTGGTGCCAGGCTCATAGTTACACCTCAGTGAGTGTTTGTGTATGGCTGCCCCTGAAGGGATTGGCCATTATTTCCCAGATCCCTGGGGCTGTCTTTGCTCCTAACCTTTTCAGACACCCAGATCTTCAGTTTTTCCTTTGATTCTGTGAACTACTCTGATAAATTTCCTTTTTTTGGCTTAAGTTAGCCAAATTTGCATTATGTTGCCTAAGTGATAAACTCCTAATTCATACAACACACAGAGGTTTTATAAATGAGAATTTTTTTTACAATGGACATATAACAGACTCCAATTTAAGTAACTGGCAATTGTTTTGAGGAAGGTGAGAATTTTCACATTCACCATTATAAGAGAACTGAAATTTGAAGAGTTTTCAACAATGAAGGGAGATCATGGCAAATAGAAGGCAAAGGTCCTTTGGCTGGGACACTGTGGAAGAATGCAGACAAATGACTACACTAGAGACCACCCTGGAAAGAGAATAAAATCCACCCACAAAAGGAATTTGATCATGCAATTGGCATCATTGGAGATGCATCACTCCCTGAAATTACGTGATGTGGGCACTCATCTTTAAACAGTGCTCTGCACAAAACACCTTATCAAAATGTTCACTGAAAATTATATTTTTAAAGAAAATCCAAACCATTTGTTGGAGAGCAAATGAAGAGATCTTTTCCTTGACTTGACTCTGAGAGGAAGATAAGATAGGAAAATGAAGTTAAAGGTGGTAAAGCAGAAAGAGGATTAGGTCATTTTGGTAAACATAGCTACTGTTTTAATTTGTCAATGCTGCTGGAATGCAATATACCAGAAATACGGTGGCTTTTTTTAAAACTGTGAACAACAAACATACAAACATTCTTGACATGGTTATAATCAATGGCTCACAATATCATCACATTGTTATATATTCATCACCATGATCTTTTTTTTTGAACATTTGCATCTCTCCAGAAAAAGAAAGATAAAAGAAAAAAGAAAAAACTAATACACACTATAGCCCTTACCCCTCCCTCTCATTGACCACTAGTATTTCAATCTACTCAATTTATTTTAACCTTCCTTTTCTTCTTATCCATATTTTTTACTCATCTGTCCATACCATAGATAAAAGGAGCATCAGACACAAGGTTTTCACAATCACACAGTCACATTGTGAAAGTTATATCATTATACAATCATCATCAAGAAACATGACTACTGGAACACAGCTGTACAGTTACAGGTACTTCCCTCTAGCCACTCTCATATACCATAAACTAAAAAGGGGATATCTATATAATGTGTAAGAATAACCTCCAGGATAACTTCTTGACTCTGAAATATCTCAGCCACTGAAACTTTATTTTGTCTCATTTCTCTCTTCCCCCTTTTGGTTGAGAAAGTTTTCTCAATCCCTCAGCTGACAGCTCATTCTAGGATTTGTCCCATATTGCCAAGGAGGTTTACACCCCTGGGAGTCATGTACCATGTAGAGGGGGGTAGGGCAGTGAGCTTGCTTGCTGTGTCAGCTAAGAGGGAGAGAGGCCATATTTGAGCAGCAAAAGAGATTCCCTGGGGGTGACTCTTAGGTCTAATTTTAGGTTTAGCCTATCCTTTGCAGGGACAAGTTTCATAAGGGAAAACCCCAAGATCAAGGGCTCGGCCTATTGATTTGGTTGTCCCAACTGCTTGCAAGAGTATCAGGACTTCTCCAAATGGGGAAGTTGAATTTTTTCCTCCTTTCTTCCTGTTCTAGTTTGCTAGCTGTCAGAATGCAATATACCAGAAACGGAGTGGCTTTTAAAAGGGGGAATTTAATAAGTTGCTAGTTTACAGTTCTAAGGCCAAGAAAATGTCCCATTTAAAACAAGTCTATAGAAATATCCAATCTAAGGCATCCAAGGAAAGATACCTGGTTCAAGAAGGCCAATGAAGTTCAGCATTTCTCTCTCAAGTGAGAAGGCACATGGAGAGCACAGTAGGGTTTCTCTCTCTCTCATCTCTGAATGCAATCTTGAGGGAAACTGGGGAGACCACCTTTTTCTTGGCTCTACCCTCTCCAAGGATCAGATTGTACCTGGTCTCTCTGCCATCTCCAGGGCACATGCTCAACCCCTCCATGTGGTGGCAGCCAGGCTCTCCCCAAATCCCAAGGAATGTGCTTCACCCTCTCCAAGAGCTGAGGTGGGCATGACTCTTCCACTGCAATGGGGTTGGAAGGCCCATCCTCTGCCCTTGGGGCAAACACACCCTCTCCACAGGCTTGGGTGGGTCTGTTCTTCTGGCTTGAGGCTTCTTGACTTCAGACCCCAGCCTCCATGGCTTTCCCTCTGAAGTTATTTTTTCTACAGTGTGTTCCTTCTCTGAACCCCCTAGTCCAGGCTGGCAGCAGCTCTGTTTATACAGGTTCCACAGCACTCTTGTTGGTTTTCTATGCAGTAACTTTGGATCGTGCCCTTAGATATGAGGAGTTTCCACAAATCCTTCCTGGATAACTCCATCTTCAATCCTGGCTTTCTCTGAAATGACTCACTGGTTCCACATCTGGCCAAATCCTCACATGGGACACCATTCTTTGGGGTCTCCCCTCCTGGAAACCCAGAATTTTCCAGAACATCAATTTCTGCTTTCTTATTATGCAAGGGTTCAGTTCTCAGCTTATCTCTTTTCTGTAGCATTTCATTATAAGCTGTGAGGAAAAACCAGGATGCACTTTCCACATTTAATTTGGAAATTTCTTCTGCTAAATATCCAAGTTCATGGCTTTTAAAATCTGTCTTCTAGCCAAAGTCACTAGTTAATTTTGCCAGATTACCTGCCATTTTAAAGCAAGGATTGTCTCCCTTCCAGTGTGCAATAACACGCACCTCATTTCTGTCTAGAGCCTCACCAGAGGTATTGTTAGAGTCTACATTTCTACCAACAATCTCTTCAAAGCATTCTAGGCCTTCTCTATCAAGCCCCTTACAACTCCTCCAAGGTCTTCCCATTATCCATTTAAAAAGGTCTTCCAACATGTTTGTTATTTGCAAACTGCAGCAGCACCCCACTCTCCGGTACCACACTCCCCATTCCCCCAAGGGGACTTTGCAAATACTTCTTTATTCACTGTTCAAATTACTCTGGGATTTATCAGAGCATTGCACTAACCTGGACAAGCCAACAAAGTCTCATGCCCTAGCCAAGGTTCCAAGTCCTTATGGTGTTCAATTAAACTGTCCATATAAGTTAAATTAGGAAATGCACTAGTCAAAATATAAATTTTGTACCAAATAAACATTTTTTGCTTTAGTCTCACACAGAAGTGGAAGTTTTAAAATATGAATGACCATCTATTTTCAACACCCTGCAGTATTGAAATTCCTTTGTTCTTCCTCATGGAAAAACATTTTTTAATTTGTACATTTAGTCACTATCATTGTACAATCTAGGCATTCCTAGATTTTACCATCTCAGTCTTTATCGTTGCTCTTTCTTTTTGGCTTCATATGTGCCCCCAGCCCCTCTTACTCTATCATTCTCACATTCAGCTTTATTCAGTGTACTTACATTATTGTGCTATAATCAGGTAGTATTGTGCTATTCATTTCTGAATTTTTAGAATCAGTCCTGTTGCATAATCTGTATCTCTTCAGCACCAATTACCCAGTTCTCTACCCTATTTCTATCTCCTGATAACCTGTGTTCTTAACTGAAATTCTCCAAGTTTCACTCATTAATGTTAGTTCATATTAGTGAAACCATACAGTATTTATCCTTTTGTTTCTGGCTAATTTCACTCAGCATAATGTCCTCAAGGTCCACCCACCTTGTTACATGCTTCATGACTTTATACTGTCTTACAGCTGTGTAATATCCCATTGAATGTATATACCACAGCTTGTTTTGCCATTCTTCTGTTGATGGACATTTTGGAACAGCTTTTAAGAAGAGAATTTATTAAGTTGCAAGTTCTACAATTCTAGGTCCATAAAAATGTCCAGACTAAGACATACCTTGGCTCAAGAAGACTGATGAGTCTGGAACATCCCTGTTAGCTGGGAAGGCACATGGCTGGCATCTGCTGGGGTCTTTGGCTTCTCATTTCAAACAGCTTCACCAGGGGCATTTTCTTTCTTCATGTTAAAATGTCTGAGTCTCCAGTTGGTTCTGAAGCTTTTTCTAAAATGTCTTCCCCTTAAAGGATTCCAGTAAGCAACCTTACCTTCAATAGGTGGAGATGCATCTCCATGGAAACCATGTAATCAAAAGACCTTTGTGGGTGGGCAATGGTGGCTCAGTGGCAGAATTCTCACCTGCTGTGCTGGAGACCTGGGTTTGATTCTTGGAGCCTGCCCATGCAAAAGGAAAAAAAAGAAAAAGATCTGTGTTAGTTTGCAAACTCCCAGAATGTGATATGCCAGAACTGGAATGGCTTTTAAAAAGGGGAACTTAATAAGTTACAAATTTACAGTTCTAAGGAAGTGAAAGTGTTCAAATTAAAGCACTAACAAAAGGTTACCTTCACTCAAGAAAGATCGATGTGGTTAGAACAGCTCTGTCAGTTGGGAAGTCACATGG
Source organism: Myrmecophaga tridactyla (assembly GCA_004026745.1). Taxonomy (NCBI): domain Eukaryota; kingdom Metazoa; phylum Chordata; class Mammalia; order Pilosa; family Myrmecophagidae; genus Myrmecophaga; species Myrmecophaga tridactyla. The sequence continues at coordinate 13,651 of PVIY010036555.1, read as the reverse complement.
CTGGCATCTAATGGTCTCTTGCTCCTGGACTCCATTGCTTTCAGGCTCTGTTCTTGTGCAGGTCCCTTTCTTTGCTTCTCTAGGGCTGGCTTTCATGTCTTGGCTTCCCTTGGCTCTTTCCAGGTTCTAGCTTGCTTAACATCTCATGGGAAGGAACACGGCAACATCTGCTGGGCTTCACACATCTCCAAACATTTGTGTCTCTGCTTTCTCTGTCACCTCTGACGTTTCTGTTGACTATCTCTCTGTTGGCTCTGTAGTTTCTGTAATTTCTCTTTTAAAGAAGTCTAGTAAACTAATCAAGACCCCCTTGGAATGGGTGGAATCACATCTCCATCTAATCAAAGATCGCACCCACAATTGAGTGTGTCACATCTCCTTGGAGATAATCTAATGAAAAGATCCCAACCTTTAGTATTGAATTAGGATTAAAAGAAATGGCTGCCCCCACAAGATTGAATCTGGATTAAAACATGGTTTTTCTGGGGTACATAATACTTTCAAAACAGCATAAGGTCCCACCCGTAATTGGATGACTCACATCTCCGTGGAAAAAACTTAATAAAAAAGATCCCACCCAGCAATATCGAATGAGGATTAAAGAACATGGCTTTTCTGGGGAACATAACCATTTCAAACCAGCACAGCTACTAATATGGGTAAGATGTAGCTGTGCCTCCACCATGTGTGAAGAAGAATTAAGCTCTGCAAATTACTAAATTGTGAATATCTTAGATTTATTGAAATCAGGCCTAACTCCTGGAATTGCTTGATTTGAGATCAAACACTGCTATTTCAGCTCTTATTAAATATACCAATTCCATCTTCTTTTTTCCATTAATAAGTTTTGTTTTGAATTTTCTATTGATATGTATTATATATTCACATACAATGTAATCATCCAAACTGTACAATCAATTGTTCATAGTATCATCATATAACTGTGCATTTATCATTACAATCAACTTTTTTCTTTTTTTGTGAAAAATAACATATATACAAAAAAGTAACAAATTTCAAAGCACATCACAACAATTAGTTGTCGAACAGATTTCAGAGTTTGGTATGGGTTACAATTCCACCATTTTAGGTTTTTACTTCTGGCTGCTCTACGATACTGGAGACTAATAGAAATATCAATTTAATGATTCAGAGATCATATTTGTTTGTTAAACCCTACCTTCTTTGTATAGCTCCACCATCACCTTTGATCGTTCTCCCACTCTTTAGTGGTATCTCAGCTATGCCCATTCTAACTTTTTCATGTTGGAAGGGGCTGTCGATAATATGGGATAGGGGGATGAAACTAGGTGATGTTCTGGAGGTTTCAGGACTCATCTGGTCCAGGGACCCATCCAGAGACAACTCCATCTTTATGACAAGAAGTCTAGGGAGGACGTAGAATATGATAGTTTTCTATGTTTTTGACAGATGACAATTTTCTTCCTAATTCCCATCCCAATTTTATTTCATTCTAGGGCAGTTGTCCTCAACTGGAGGCACCCCTTAAAATAACCTCTGGAAAATTACAGACTGATCCCTACCATAGAATTGCTGAATTAGAACCCTTGAGAGTAAGGTTTCTTTTGGTTGTTTTTTGTTTTTACTTAATTTAAATTGAGGTATAACTTGCCTACAGTGAAATGCATAGATTTTAAGTATTCAGCCCAATGAAGTTTGACAATTGTACACACCCAGGTAACTATCACCCAAAACAAAATATAGAACATTTCCATCATCATCAGAGAATTCCCTTGTTTCCCTTTCCAGTCAGTCTGCATCTACCCGAGGCAACCACTGTTCTGATTTTATTACCATAGCTTAGTTTAAAGGTGCTAGGATTTTTTAAAAATGGAATTTTTGAAAATTTATAATGAATGTAGAGCTAAACCAATCAACATAGGTAAATCTTAAAGATACAAAAAAGCAAGTTTCAGAAGAATACAAGAAAAATTATTTCATCTATATAAATTATATACAATTTAAAATTAGGCCAACAATGCTATTTAGTCTTTATAGACATAATATACTCTAAACATAATGACATACATGGGAATGATAGTCATTAATTTCAGGATAGTGGCTATCTTTAGGAGAATGGGAGAGACTAAGAAAGAGAGGGGCATTTGGGGTTTTAATTTCTTAAACTGAGGTGAGAAGGAGGGGTATATGGGAACCCTTTATATTGTTATTTGTACCTTTATTTATTTGTTAGTATTTCATAATTTAAAAAAAAGTAAATCTTCATAGGTGATTTTGATGTGCATGTCCTAATAATCTCCAAACTTCAAGAGACAATAAAATATTAATACATATAGAAGTAAATATGTTTCAAAAAACAGAATTAATTGTTCCACTATCAGTACAAGGAACACTTTTAACCTTTATTTTGGCCCTTACCCTGTGGTCTGCTGTAATTCATTAAGTACATAGGAATTTTCATGCTCTACCATGAGCATTGAGGATTCTAAACCTACCAATTGACCCAAATTTTCCCTGGTTCTCTATTACCCTGCAATATTTTAAAGCCCCTTGATGATGCCTACAAACATCAATCTTACATTCATCTCCTATTTAAGGTCTTGGGTCCAAAGGAAAAGAACATCTCCAAGAACTTACTAATACATGTTAAGCCAGTTTTGTTATGTCATCACCATGACATTTAACTTATTAGAGAAGGAGAAAAAGAGTTGATATAAAGAAGAAAGGAAATGAAGAGAAAGATTATTGCTTCAAATATAAAGATTTAATTCTAGGAAAATCTTTGAAGATGATTTAGTATGGTAAGTGCTAATGTGGCACAGAAAAGGGTAATTTAATCACGTTAGGGAAGGGTTTGGGGGAAGCTTATGCATGAGCTGAGTCTTGCAGGACTCTCCATGTCCTTAATAAACACCTCCTTACAGTATTTTTCACACTGTGTTGCATCTGTTTACATGTTTCCCCTTAATTAGACAAGATCACCCAAAGGGCAGAGATAGTATCTTTTGCATTTTTTAAATCTCCTACATTTAGTTGATAGTATTGCCCAAAGAATATTTATTGGAAAAAAGACAAGAAAGCAAAGGAAGTAATGAAGAGAGAGGAAAAGTATTTGTGCCTTTTCACATAGGAGGAAAGAAGAGAAACAAATATACAGAAAGAAAACTAAAAGAAGACTAAAAGAAGGGAAGTAAAGGTAAGGGGCATTAGTTAGAATAAGTTCAGCTGTGAGTGTCAGAAAACCCAAACAAACAATGGCTTATAGAAGATAGAAGTTTTGTTTTTCTTTTATGTAAAAGAAGTCTGGATATAGGCATTCCAGGGCTAGTAAGATGGCTTCACAAATTGTTCTGTAGTGCTACTTAGCCAAGCTTAAGATGTGGTTTTCATTTTCTGATCCAGTAAGGCTGCTTGAGCTCCAGTCATCATGTCTTCATCCCTTCAGCCAAGGAAAAATGGGAGATGCATAAGTCGGCTCTCTTCGAAGACACTGTCTGGATGTTGCATACATAACTTCTGCTTATATTCACTGTCCAGAATTTAGATATGACCGCACCTACCTACAAGGGAGGCTGAAAAATGTAGCCTTTATTCTGGGTGGCCTCATGCTCAGATGAAAATCAGGGATTTCAGTACTAATGAAGAGATAGAAGTGAGATTAGTAAGTCAAAGATACAAATTTTTATATTATATATATTAATTTTCTATCTTAATATTATGTATATTATTGAATTTTTATATTTATTGCATACCAAGAAAATATACTAGGAAAATGTTTCTCTTTAAAATAGATGAAATTTTATAATTTTATTCCCATTCTAAAGTCTTTCTTGTTACCTACTATGATTATAACATAGTAGAGTATTCAGAAACATGGACTCTGGAGCAGAATACTATGTTTAAATTGTGACTCTGCTACATGCTGTGGTTCTATAAATTTGTAAAAATCAGTTAACTTCTCTAGCTGCAGTTTTTTGTCAGCAAAATGAGAATAATAATAGCACCCACCTTACGGGGTTGCTACAGAGACTGTTTTACCACACAAGCATGGAGAACATTTAGTGCTTAATAAATGTTAACTATTATAATTTATGGTTGAAATCTTAGAAGATTCAAAAAAATTGGAAAGAGGTAGAAAAGATAATCTAGGAGCAGGCAATGATGGCTCAGAGGCAGAATTCTTGCCTGCCATGCAGGAGACCCCGGTTCCATTCCCAGTGCCTGCCCATGCAAAAAAAAGAAAATGTAATCTATAATCTCATTTCCCAAAGGCATTAAGATGTCACTGTATTTACTTACAAAGTAATTGTTATGCATATCTTTACAAAGTTGAAATACTTGTGTATGTGGTTTACATCCTGCTTTAGTCCAGATGTGCTCTCCCCACTTCACTCTGCTTTGCATCACCGGAGGCTGACCCATAAAGACTCCATCAATAAATTCTATTGTGTTCTTCTATTTGGGGTCCAGCTTCCCTGTCTCCTCCTTTGAGCAATTCTGTGTCTTTTTACAGAAGACCAAATTTTCTGTTAGAGACTTTCTCTAGACAGCTATGTTTTGTTAGGATGACCCTTTCGTGCCCAGGATTGTTAACCACAATGAACAGAACCAAAGTTCTGCCTTAATCCTTATGGATTTCCTTAAACCCTTTGTAAATAATCCCTTTATTAAAGCACTTCAAATTGTCAGGTTTGAGTTTATCATCTCCTTTCTCCAAAGACTTTGATACTTTCTAGAATAAGATTTTTTTTCAAAGAGATTATTTGTCATTAATACTGCAAATACAGTTAAGCTGCGTAATACTCAATAGTGTCAATGTGCCATAACAATAATAGCAATTACTGAAGGTGTGTATCTGGTACTTTCTAGACAGCATTTTTTTTCATTCCTCAGGGCTCTTAGAGATTGGTATTTTATAGATGAGGAAGCTGTGCTTCAGGGAAGTCCATAAACATATTTGCCTGAGGTTACAGATCTGATATGTAGCTAGGTCAGTTTGACTTCTTTCCACTAAACCCAGTGGTCTCAAACCTGGCTAGTCTAAGGAATTTTTTCTCCTGCATCCAGAGAGCCTGATTTAGTAGGTCAAGAGGGAGACCTAAAAAATCTCTATTTCTATAAAAACTCCTCAAGGGATTTTATTATCAATTAGATTTGGGAAGGAAAACACTTTATTATCTCTTCTTAGTATATTTATGTTTCCTTTATGTTGGATATTTGGATCTTCTGTATATTTTGTTGTTATAAGTAAGACTCCAATAAAGATGGTTACGTATAAAGCTTTACCTATTGCAGTAGTCAGAGAAAGTAGATCAGGAGTCCTGGGAAAGGATTGACTGCAAAGAAGCCTGAGGGAAATTTTGGGGATGATAGAAACATTTCATATTATGATTGTGGCGGTGGTTACACAACCTTATACATTTGTCAAAATTTGTAATGTTGTACATGTAAAATTGGTGAATTTGATTCTATGTAAATTATAGCTTGATAAAGCTGATTATAAGCTATATTGTCTTAAAAAAGCTATTACAGTTATTCTTGAAGGAAATCAAGGAGGAAAGGCATAATTGACAGAATTAAAGTGGTGAGAGATGATGAGAAATAAGTGGATGGATTACAGATTTATTTAGAAAGAATCTGTAGGACTTGATTGCAAGAGAACATCATGGGTATAGTTTCAGCAATGTTAAGTTTGTGATGGCCAAATGTATGGCATCTGAGTGAAGATGTTGAGTTGGGAGTTGGAGATAAGAATCTGAAACTCAAAAGAGGTCTCGTATAGAGAAATTTTGGGGAATTTCTGATATATCAATGGTATTTGAAGCCATAGAAGTAGATGAAATCACCTAGGAAGAGAGTATAGAATGACAAGAAAGGGACAGAGACTGAGCCTTGAGCCCTCCAACATAGAAAGGCTGGATAAAGAAGGATCTGAATGGTTCAAAAGAAATCTGACAGATAGTGACCAGAGAAGGCGGAGGAAAACAAGAAGTGTGTGTTGTCATGAAATCTAAGAGAAGAAAATGTTTTCCTGGAAAGTTGTCAACTAAGTCAACAGCTTTTGAGTCATTGAGTAAGATGAAATGAAAGCAACACATAAATTTAGCAAGAGAAGTTTTTGTAGTGAGTTGAAAACTGAATGGTATGCACAAAATGATATCTCCTTAAATGTAATGAACAAGGATGGTCACTGCAGCACTGTTCCTAGAAATAAGCTGACTGTCGCCCAGTAAGACAAAGGATAAATGAATGCACTGTGATTTAACTTGGTCAGAATGAATGGACTAACAACAGTTGCAGTACAGTGAGCTCCATAGAGACAGTGCTGGGACTGTGTGCAAGTATGAGCCAGACAGGTGCTGGGTGACAATGTGCCTTGCAGATAAAAAATAACTAGATGTGGGCAAAGGAGATTCAAGAAGCTGAGAGGCAAAATGTCATAATATGACTTCTTTGTGCAAACTTGCTGGGAGGAGCACAGGAAGAAGCACCTGGACACTTTAGTCAACATTTTAGAGTTTTCTAAGAAGGTGGAAGACCATGTCTGATAAACAGAAAGAAAAATTTGAAGACATGGCCAAGGCAGACAACACCCATTATGAAAGACAAATGAAAACTTATATGCCTCCTAAAGGGGAAACAGAACAAAAAATAAAAAACAGTTCAAGGATCCAATGCAAGCAAGAAGCATTCTTCAATCTTTTTCTTGTTTTATTCTGAGTATTGCCCCAAAATCAAAGGCAAGCATCCTGGCCTACCCATTGGCAATGTTGCAAAGAAACTGGGAGAGAGGTGGAATAAGGCTGCAGAGGACAAGCAGCTTTATGAAAAGAAGGCTGCTAAGCTGAAGGAGAAATATGAAAAACATATTGCTGCACACCAGGCTAAAGGAAAGCCTGGTGTGGGGGGGATAAAAAAAAAGAGGAGGGGAAAGAGGAAGATGAAGAAGATGATGATGAATAGTTGGTTCTAGCGCAGTTTTTTTCTGTCTATAAAGCATTTAATAACCCTTGTACACAACTCAGTACTTCTAAAGAAAAAAATTGAAATGTAAGGTTGTGGAAGACATGTACATGTGGAAGACATTTTGTGATGTACAATGTCTTTTTTTTTGTATAGATAACACACTACTGAATATGTCCTTTAGATTGCCCTGTCCTGGTTGTCTTTCCACAACCACTAGCCTTGGCTGGTACAGTATGGGGGTTGTTAATTGGCATGGAAATTTAAAGTAAGTTCTTGTTGGGGCACAGCACAAATTAGTTATATATGGCAATGGTAGTTTTTTCATCTTCAGTTGTTGCTGATGCAGCTTATCTGAAATAATTGTTCTGTTAACTGAATACCATTCTGTAATTGCAAAAGAAAAAAGAAAAAAGTTACAGCTGTTTTGTTGACATTTCTGAATGTTTCTAAGTAAATACATTTTTTATTTAAAAAATGAATGGACTAAAGTTATGAATATCAATATAGATAAATATAAAAATTAGTTCAAAATGGATCTGTAAATTTAAGTGTAAAATATAAAACCTATAAACTTTTAGAAAAAAATAAGACAAAATCTTCAGGACTTAAGGTTTGATGAAGAATTCTTAGATATAACACCAAAAGCATGATTCATAAAAGAAAAATATCAATAAATCAGATTTCATCAAAATAAAAAAAGACACTTTTGTTCTGATTTGGAAACCACAGACTTTACAAAGACTTATATCTTGTAAAGAACTTTCAACTCTGCAGTAAAAAACAAAACACACAAAACAAAAACAAAAAACACAATTTGGGTGAATTGAATCATGTCCCCCACAAAAGATAAGTTCAGGTCACAACACCCGACCCTGTGGGTGTAAACTCAATTATAAATAAGAAAAGTTTTTAGTCAAAGTATGCCCAAACTGAATGTGGGTAGGCTTAATCCAACATGCTGAAGTCCCTATAAACAAAGGAAATAGGACACAGAACAAGAAGCATTGGGGGGTGTCCAGAAGCTGGAAGTCAACAGAACTGAAAGAGAAAGGAGAAGACATTGCCATGTGCATTGCCATATGATGGAAAAGCCAAGTGTTCTAGTTTGCTAGCTGCTAGAATGAAGCACACCAAAGACGGATTGACTTTTAATAAAAGGGGATTTATTTCATTAGTTCTTCAGAGAAAAAGCAGCTAATTTTCAACTGAGGTTCTTTCTTACATAGGAAGGCACAGGGTAATCTCTGCTGGCCTTCTCTCCAGGACTCTGGGTTCCAACAACTTTCCCCAGGGTGATTTCTATCTGCATCTCCAAAGAACTGGGCTAGAGCTGCAAATGCTGAGATGAGGTACGCTAAGCTGCTTGGGCTGTGCTACGTTGAGCTCTCTCACTTAAGCACCAGCCAATTAAATCAAACATCATTCATTACAGCAGGTACGCCTCTTAGCCAACTGCAGGTGTAATGAGCAACAGATGAGGTTCACGTACCATTGGCTCATGTCCACAGCAACAGAACTAGGCACCTTCACCTGGCCAAGCTGACAAGTGAATCTAACTACCATACCACGGAACCCCAAAGATTGCTGGCCAGCCAGAATATACTGACCCTTGGAAGAAGCAAGCCTTCTAGCCTCTAAAACTGTGAGCCAATAAATTCTTGTTGTTAAGCCAACCCATTCTCTGGTATTTGTTTTAGCAGCTAGGAAACTAAGACAACAATCAAATTAGAAATGAGCAAAAGACATAGAGACATTTCATCAAAGAGGATGCAAATAAGCATGTGGAAAGATACTCAACATTAATAGCCATTAGTAAAATATAAATTAAGACCATGATGAGATATTAGTACACACTTATTAGAACAGCTTAAGTAAGAAATAATAACAATACCAAATAGTGATAAGAATGCAACAAAACTGGATTCCTCATAAATTGCTGGTAGCAACGTACAGTCACTCTGGAAAACAATTTGGCAATTTCTTAAAAACTAAAACTATTCTTACCATATAACTCAGTATTCACATTCCTGGCATTTATTCCAGAGAAATAAAAATTTGTGTCACACAAAATTGTACATGAATGCTCATAGCAGCTTTATTTGTAATAGCCAAACACTGTTCACCAAGATGTCCCTCAAGAGGTGAAAAGTTTAAAAAATTGTGGTATAACCATGCCATGGAATACTCAGCCTTAAAAAGGAACAAACTATGAATACATGTAACAACTTGGATGAATCTTGTGATGGTTAAGTTCATGTGTCGTATTGGCTAGGTCACTGTGTCCAGTTGTTTGTTCAAGCAAGCCTTATTGTTACTGCGAGGCCATTTCATGATTTAAATCATTAAATTAATCATTAAGTCAGCATCTATGGGCTGATTCCATCTACAAACAACTAAGGAGATTGCTTTTAGCAATGAAAGAAGTCTCATCCAATCAATTGAAGGCGATAAAGGGAGAACTGATTATTTCATCAGCTAGAAAGGAGAATTTCAGTCTCTACTCCAGGCAGCCAGCTTCTCCTGGGGAATTCATCGAACCCTTCATTGTGGTCCCTAACTTTTGGCCTGCCCCATGGAATTCCAACTTGCCAACTCCTATAATAAATCTCATAATATTTACATACACACATAACCTGTTGATTCTGTTTCCCTGGAGAACCCTGACTAATAGAGACCTCAAGGGCAATTTGCTGGGTCAAAAGCCAATCTTAGATTTCCAGTGCCTGCCCACGTAAAAAAAAAAAAAGCCAATCTTAGGGTGATACCTAAACCATAATTCCATTTATATAACATTCTCAAATAATAAAATTATAGAGATGGAGGGTGGACCCCAGTGGCTCAGCAGGCAGAGTTCTCATCTGCCATGCTGGAGATGTGGGTTCGATTCCCAGTGCCTGCCCACGTAAAAAAAAAAAAAACAATTGTAGAGATGGAAAACAGATTATAGTCACCAGTGTTTAGGATGGGTGTGCGTGTGTGTGTGTGCCTGAGAGAGAGAAAGGGAGAGTGAAAGAGAGACTATAAAGGGGTAGAATGTGGAAGATCATTGAGGTGATGAAATAGTTATGCATCTTGAATATGGTGGTCGTTACACAAATCTACACGTGATGAAGGGACATAGAACTAGAAATATATTCCATGGATCAAGATCTTATTTTCAGGGTGGGCCTCAGTGGCTCAGTGGCAGAGTTCTCACCTGCCATGCCAGAGACCTGTGTTCGATTCCCAGTGCCTGCCCATGCAAGAAAAAAAAGATCCTGATTTTCAAGTTGTGCTATAGTTATGTACAATGGGGAAAGTAGATTTAAAAAAAAAGTACACTTGACTGCTCTGTATAGCAACCTCCTGTAACTCTAATTATTTTGAAATAAAAAGTTAAAAAGAAAGAGAAAAATATTGATATATTTTAAAGAGTTCACCTTTAAAAAAGCAAGTTGCCAAAGATATGTATCTATATTATGGCATAGTGATGTGAAATTTTTACGAATTCATGATATATGTTGTTAGAGCTATATATATTTATGTTAGTTTGAACCATATGAAATTGTTTATTTTATTATTCAAAATGATTATATATTGAAATTTTATGTACTTGAAACCTAATGGTAAAGTTCAAATACATGCAAGGATGGTAAGGGTACACACTGATGTTAGGATAGTGTCTTTCTCAGGAAATGGAAGAAGAAATGGTTACTAGGGTTTTGGTGGATCCATAGCAGAAAGCATGTATATAAAAATTGAGAAGTGTACTGTAAAGTGGAGCAGAGAAATGAGAATCAAGTTGGGAGATGGAGAGATGGAGTTCAGGTGGGGGTTATTTTTTGTTTGTTTTCTTTTCTTTTTTTTTATATTGTGAAAGACTATATCCTCTATGAATGTTGAAGGAAAAGACCCAGTAGAGAGATATTGAAAATCCAGTAAGGGAGAGATGGTAACTAGCCAAAATGTAAGGCAAAGAATTATCAAAATGGGAATAATTGAGCAGGCAAGCAAAAAGACTGGAGGTCATGGTAAATGAGTAATGAAAGACCAAATACACAAATGGATAATGACTAGATAATATATCATGGCAGGGTTTAGGATGGTAGTATTTGTGTGTGTGTCTGAGAGTGAGAGAGAGAAAGTGAAAGTGAAAGAGAAACTAGAAATGGGGTAGAATGAGAAAGATCTTTGAGGTGATGGAACTGTTATGTATCTTGAATGTAGTGCAGGCAGTCTAGGAAGTCAAACCACAAGCTCTGCAGCAATTGGTCTGGAACTGTCAGGACTTGGTCAATGACAGCCAATTTCCCCATTTCCCCACTCTCCCCTCTCCTTGCATCCACCTCTGAACCAACAAGAGAGCCAAATATGTTCCCCAAACCAATTATATAACTCGCCCCATGTTTTAGTTTGTTAAGCTGCCTAATGCACTATACCAGAAGTGGAATGGCTTTTAAAAAAAGGGAATTTATTAAGTTGCAAGTTTACACTTCTAAGGCCATAAAAATGTCCAAGTTAAGGCATCCAGAAAAAAGATACCTTAACTCCAAAGAAAGGGCTGGTTAAGTTCGGGATTTCTCTCTCTGCTGGAAAGGCACATGGCAAGATCTCCTAGCTTTCTCTCCTCATTTCATAAGGCTTCCCTGGGGGTGTTTTTCTTGTGCATCTCCAAAGATCTCTGACTGTGTGGGTTCTGTTAGCACTCAAGCTTTTTCCAAAATGGCTCCCTCTTAAAGGGAGGAAACACATCTCCATGAAAACCATCTCATCAAAATTTACCACCCACAATTGGGTGGGGGTCACATTTCCATGGAAACAATTAAAAAGATCCCACTCAGCAATATTGAATGAGGATTAAAGGACTTTGTTTTTCTGGGGTACGTGGTAGCTTCAAGCTGGCATACCCCACTTCTAGTTAGTTCCCCCTCCAGCTTTCCCTCACTAATAACCTCCAATCAGAGCATACATGAAGCCTTCATTATTTTTCATTATGAAGCTTTCCCATTCCCCTACCTGTCCTGAATTTGTGTGAAACAGTGATAATGACCAATTCCTTTGCTATACTAAGCTCTGAATAAATACCCTTTCTTTGTTCTCATTTGTGTGGCCTTCATTTATTTCTACAGTACAATGGTCGAATTCATGATTTTGGATGTAGGTCTAAGGTACAACTTCATGAGGGGCTGGGGTGGAGTGAAGAAGTGTGTTGGGTGATGGGATGACAAGAAACTAAAAGGTCAAGTTTTTGATGCATTTTTTAAAAACTGTTTTTATTGTATAATATATATACAAAGCAAAGAAAGAAAAAAGCAATAGTTTTCAAAGCACTCTTCAACAAGTAGTTATAGGACAGGTCCCAGAATTTTTCATGGGCTTCCATACTGATAGATTGTTTTTATAGATGGAGAAGCTCTGACAGTTGGCTGACTTCAAGGTAATTGGCTGGTGTTTTCTAAAATCTACAATAAATGAGGGAAAATAGATAAGAAGTCATTAACTCCACAGAAGTAAGAACAAGAGGGGATGGAGTAAGGGGGGAGCTGATTTAGTTCTATCTTTAAGCTAGTCTTTAGGGAATTTCAGCAGTTTGAGGATGAACAGTGAAGAAGAGTAACGGTCTTGTCCTATTACTTAGTAGGAGAGCAGATATTACAGTAAAAGTGACATCTTGAGTAGAGGAAATGAGTGGATTGACTCAAGACCCTTCATTAATGAACATTAAGGGATGTCTGTAGTGATTACAAGACATCAGTTGAAAAACTGGACAAATGGGTACAAATAAAAATTGGTCACAAGGTTTTTACAATCACAGGGGCAGAAGATAAAGGCTATACAATCATTGTCAGAGCTCAAAACACCTGGATTACAATTTAGAAATGTCAGGTATTTCCTTCTGTCTACTCCAATATACCAGAAAGCAAAGAGAAAAATCCAAATAAAAATTCAGTAATCAATGTGGGACAAGACTCCCAGGGATGTGGACCTTCCTGGCAATGTGGGACAGAAATCCTAGAATGAGCTTGAACTCTGCATCAAGGGATTGAGAAAATCTTCTCGACTAAAAGAGGAAAGAGTGAAATGAGACAAAATAAAGTGTCAGTGGCTGGGAAATTCCAAACAGAGTCAAGAGGTTATCCTGGAGGTTATTCTTACGTATTAAATAGATATCACTTGTTTAGTTAAGAGTGTTATGGAGAGGCTGGAGGGAACTGCCTGAAAATGTGGAGCTGTGCTCTGGTGGCCATGTTTCTTGAAGATAATTGTATGATGATATGGCTGTCGCAGTGTGACTGTGTGGTTGTGAGAGCCTTGTGTCTGATGCTCCTTTTGTCTACCTTATCAATGGACAAGTAAAACATATGGATTGAAAATAAATAAATAATAGGGGGAACAAATGTTAAAATAAATTTAGTAGATTGAAATGCTGGGATCGGTGAAGGGGAGGAATAAGGGGTATGGTATGTATGAATTTTTTTCTGTTTTCTTTTTATTGCTTTTTCTGAATTGATGCAGATGTTCTAAGAAATGATCATGATGATGAATATACAACTATGTGATGATAGTGTGAGTTATTGATTATATAACAAGAATGGAATGATCATTTGATAAGAATGTTTGTGTTTGTATGAGGTTATGTATCATAAATAAAAAATAAATAAATTAAAAATTCAGTAATCAAAATCATCCCATATATCTAATTTCTCAGTTGTAATTCCTCCCT
>PVIY010036554.1:0-25372 GCA_004026745.1 Myrmecophaga tridactyla | reverse complement strand
CTCGCTCTCTCTGGGCAATAGTCAGGGAGGCATCAGCCCCAGGGCACCTGACTGCAACTCTCGTCGGGGGGCACGGGAAAAGGGGAAAAGGCATCGGCGCGCCGAAGGAAAAACACCACCATCACAGACCTAAAATACGTTTGGATATCTCAACAGCCTTATTATCTAGCAGAAAGTTTTTGAATTTGTGTTTTGCTGAAATCCAGAACCATTCTTTAACGCACATTAGGAGAAGAAGGGAGGATGGGATTTTAGCAAATGTAAATTCATCTTGTGGTTAAGGATGACCCCTTAGAATCTGAATCCAAAGCTCTAAATGCAAATAGTGAATAAATCTATCATTTCTTCTGTATGAAGCATTACCCATTTGACGCAGCACGGTCATGTCTGGTGTGATTTTTTTTTTTTTTTTGCATGGGCAGGCACTGGCGTGATTTTTTATTTTTACTGTGTTTCCTAATCATTTCACACCTACATCCTTACAGCATCAAATGGATCATTGCCGATTACTGTCTCCTATCTATGCCGATGTCAAACTGGATTTAGGAGCAAATAATTTGTGTAAAATGTTAGCCTATTCTCTCGCCCTAAACTGACATTTGTTATTTTTTACTGCCCCACCTACTTTTACTCCACCTTCTGGAATAAGCACTGGAAGACCCTTTCTCAATCCATGTGGCTGTGTTAGGACAAGCTCCCACCTGCCACCAGCTCCAGGGGTAAAGCACAGGCCCAGATCTGACTGAGCACAGGAACATCTCATATTCTAAGGGCTGCAGTGATCGGGGTTCAGAACTGATGGGTACAATGAGATATTATTGGGAATGAGTTTTGACTTTGAGAGGTTACCAAGTCGGCTGCCACAGCCACGTCACCAAGGAGACAAGTTGTCTTTGGCTCTGAATTCCTTTCCTGAGGCTGCAGTCGGACCAGGTGGCATTCTCCTGGTCTGCCTGGCACCCAGAGGCACGTACTGATGGCATTGTGGTTTGAGATGCAGCCTGTGGTCATGGACAGTTTATTCTACTGTGAGTAAAACTGGTCAGTTCTCATATGGACAACTCATTCTCCAACCAGCCGAGGAAAAAAATCCTAGATAATATACTTCTCCCAAATGTGAAAGAGATGATCTTTGTTACCAACCTTTCTACGTAAATAAAGAGAGATTTCGCTGTTGTCTGTGTATATGTAAGCCATGGGATGGGGAGCTGAGACCAGCCTCTGAATTTGCACTGGATTGGGAAGATCTCCAGGGAACTGCATAACAGGTGTTCTGAATTCAATACAAATCATGAAACCATTTTGGGTTTCTTGTTCCAGTCTCTACAAATTACAGGAAATGTCAGAGGAAACTTTTAAAATGCCATTGCACAAATTTTACACTTAAAGTTAAATTCAGATCTGCCCCCAAGCTGATTTGCATGAAGAGTTAAATCTTTTTAGAAAATCTATTCTATAAGAATCATCATCTCTATATAAACTAAAATTTATAATTTAAAGTAATTTATAAGAAATATCCCAGTGTTGTCAGTCTATAAAACAGTCTCTTGACAGCCCTAGTCACAGTTGCATCAGCTAAGAGAGTCTCCTAAAAATTATCAAAAATTGTTGGCAAGCTTGAAAATGAAGTTGCTAGAAGTACCAGTTGTGATGACATAATAATGGATTTTCATAAAGCTAGCCAGGAAAACAACTTATAATCAATCAAGATATCACATCAATAAACTATTATCATTACTATACTATATAAAATTATGACATCAAAATATCAATTTCTGCAGACTGTAAGTTCATATTGCTCATATTCAAATATTGAGATTGTCCTGATATATATGTTTGCATGCTGTAAGGCAAGGTCACTTTTCATTACTTTTCCATGTGAGTTTCCTGCTATGGCAGCACCATTTGTTCAATTTTTGTTTTGCTTGTTTGTTTTTTGGGAAGCGCATGGACCGGGAATTGAACCCGAGTCTCCCGCATGGCAGGTAAGAATTCTACCACTGAACTACCTTTGCACCCCCTGATTATAGTTTATAAGTAATAAAATATTTTCAAGGGAAAAAGCTTTATATTTTAGTACCATAAACTTCACTTCTTTCCCTGCTTTTTGGACAGGGAGCCCTGCATTTTTTTATCTTGCACTGGGACCTACAAATTATGTAGCTGGCCCTGATTGTATCTATATCACTTTTTGTCCAGTGTTTAATTCTCACAGTCAAATGGCCGAGATAAAATGTTATGAGCCAAATGAATTAATTCTGCATTTCCTACGAATGAATTAAGTCTGCATTCCTCACCTTTTGTCATTTGGAAGTGCCTTCTTCTGTCCTCAAAGGTCACTTCCTGCTGCTTTGAAAGAAAATAACATCTGCCATCTACTGGGTGTCTTTAATGGGCCACATATTTTCTCAAGTTAAACAAAATATTGCCTCTGCAATGCATTGATAATTTTGAGAACTTTGTAAATTCTGATAGATGATTAATGACGATGATGGTGGTGATGGCAATTATGACGGTGAGGCAAACGTGTGGCATTCCTGTCCTTGTGTGCCATCGTCAAACCCATATTTTTAGAGTGGTCGAGTTCTCCTGCCCTACAACGCATGACATGGGATGTAACACTGAGGTGAAATTCCTAGAAATACAATTTAGAAATTGCTTTCCCATGCTGCAGTTTGCTTATTTACAGCTTTGTCACATGCTGCTTCAATCTAATCCTAATAGCCAAACTGGGAGGCGAATAGAACAGGTCCTTTTCTTACTTTGCAAGTGAAGAAGCTGAGGTATATCTGTACTGTAGTTAGCAAACTCAAATGCCTATGAGGGTCAGGCAACATAAAGCAACTAAGAGAAATGAGAGTCAGTCACAGGAAAGTACATGAACTAGGTAGGTAGGCAGGTAGATTAGATAGATAGATAGATAGATAGATAGATAGATAGATAGATAGATAGATAGATAGATAGATAGATAGATAGATAGATAGATAGATAGATAGATGATAGATAGATAGATAGATAGATGATAGATAGATAGATAGATAGATAGATAGATAGATAGATAGATAGATAGATAGATAGATAGATATAGACTGACCGATAGCCAAAATAGAACTGTGCACTCTGTTCCAACCGTGATCACGGCACTTACCATGCTCTTTGGTTTCTTGACATTGTTTGCTCACCTAATTTTCCCCTAAACAGAGAGCTTGTACAGGGTGGAGATTGTAACTCTGACATATATGTATCCAGCCTAAAATAAGGTCTGACACTAAAGGATGTTCAATAAATGTCTAATAAATGAATGAACATTTTTTCTAAAGAAATAAAAACAGCTTCTTGACCAAAATGACTTCTTAGCTAATATACAACTTCTGTTGAAAATATGTGTTGAGGCCAGTTTCACAGACATTTTCAGCCATGTACAGAGATAAAGGGACTCATGCAAAACACAGTGCAAGCGCGAAGTAGG
Source organism: Myrmecophaga tridactyla (assembly GCA_004026745.1). Classification (NCBI taxonomy): domain Eukaryota; kingdom Metazoa; phylum Chordata; class Mammalia; order Pilosa; family Myrmecophagidae; genus Myrmecophaga; species Myrmecophaga tridactyla. The sequence goes on along the minus strand of PVIY010036554.1, from coordinate 21,903 downwards.
ACTGGGTTCTAAATTCTCAGGCCTTCAGCTGTACCCATGATCTTTGCATCTGTACTGTCCTGGCCAAACCACCACCTCTGCTGGCTGGCTGTCCACAGGAGCTTCTGAAATAGCCTCCCTGCCTCTGCCCTTGCCATCCCTGAAGTCTGTTCTCATACACCAGTCATCAAGTGCCTTGGAAGGTGATGTCTGATGATGCTGTTTCTCAGAACTCTCCAGTAGCTCCCAACTTATTCAGGAAAAAACAAAAGCTATTAGTAGAGCCCGCAAGGCCATCATGATATGTACTTAACTCGTACATCTGATCTCTTGTTTCTCTGTAATTTGGAACACTCTACCACCCTCTCAGCCAATATGCTTGGGCTGGGCACAGCCTACTCAACCATGGATGACCTACTCAACCACGCAGAGCCTACTTAATCCTCAACCATGCAGAGCCTACTCAACCTTACACACAGAAGCCCTAGTTTCCCTTCTCCAGAATGGAAGCTCCATAGGGCAGGGATTTCGGTCTGTTTTGTTCATTACCATTTCCATAGCATCTGGAACAGTCCTTGGCACACAGTAGGTTTTCAGTAAATATTTACAAGATAAGTGAATACACTCATAAATTAATTAGCTAATTGACAGACAGATCTGCTTTTTAAATATAGAGAAGATGACATAAATTTTATTTTAAAGTGAGTTTAATCAGATAAATACCTGTTTCTTGCAGGCATTTATGGGAAAGTCTATAAACTTTCCCAGAAATAAGAAACAAAAAAGACCTTCTGTGCTGGTTTGAAAGGAGGTATGTCCCCTAGAAAAACCATGTTTTAATCTAAATCCCATTTCATAAAGGCAGAATAATCCCTATTCAATACAGTATGTTTGAAATTGTAATCAGATCATCTCCCTGGAGATGTGATTTAATCAAGAGTGATTGTTGAACTGGATTAGGTAGTGACATGTCTCCACCCATTTGGTGGATCCTAATAAGTTTCTGGAGTCCTATAAAAGAGGAAACATTTTGGAGAATGAGAGAGATTCAGAGAGAGCCAGAGAAGAACGACATAGCCACAAGAAGCAGAGAGCCCACTAGCCAGCGACCTTTGGAGATGAAGAAGGAAAATGCCTCCCAGGGAGCTTCATGAAACAGGAAGCCAGGAGAGAAAGCTAGCAGATGACGCCGTTTTCACCATGTCCCCTTCCAGCCAAGAGAGAAACTGTGACTGTGTTCGCCATGTGCCTTCTCGCTTGAGAGAGAAACCCTGAACTTCATCGGCCTTCTTGAACCGAGGTATCTTTCCCTGGATGCCTTTGACTGGACATTTCTATAGACTCGTTGTAATTGGGACATTTTCTCAGCCTTAGAACTGTAAACTAGCAACTTATTAAATTCCCCTTTTTAAAAGCCATTCCATTTCTGGTATATTGCATTCTAGCAGCTAGCAACTAGAATACCTTCCATAAAAAGATTTCTACAATTGGTTAAAACCAAAACCAAAAACAAAAATTAGCCATATATTTTTCTAGAAGTGTGCACCAAAAATAATTAAAATCTTTGGCAAATATAATAAGCAAAGTAGGTAAAAGAGAAGACCCAGATTCCCATTGTTAACTCTTTAAAAATCATTATTTAAAAAAATTTTATTCACTAAAGTAAAGCATGCAAATGGTTTTCAAAAAGCACTATAAGTCTTAAAATAGAAAAATAATTTCCTAACTGCACACTGCCTCACTCTCAGTTCCTGTGCTCTCAAGACAGATACTCTCAACGCTGTTAGCTATTTCTTCTGATATACTTACGTTCCCATTTCTAAATCAATAATAAAGCCTTTCTCGATTTATTATTTTCGGTCGTCACCCACTGAGTCCCTCTGTGGGAGATGAGAACTTAGCTCTCTCACTTGGCTCCAGCTCCCTCCCCAGACACGCATTCACTTTCTCCTTGTCTCCCTTGCCCTATCATCCCCCCAAAATTTTACCATAATTTTGGTTAAATCAGTTGTCAGTATTACAGTATTATGTCCATGTAAAAGTCATTCACTACTAAATACCATATGATTATGTTTCCTTTCTCATTAGACATTTTTATCTAGTTAGTAATTGCCCCATATTTTGTTTTGTTTTCTTTGTACCTATCATTAAATTTTTATAAATGCACTAACATATCATCAAAAATGAAACATTTTTTTCTAAATAAAATTGATTCAGTTAATTTTCCAATCTCTGTTTCTTCTGGGGCCCTTTTCCCCACGTGTGTCTACCCTTCGACCTCACTCTGAACCATTGCTCTGTCAGGGGCATAGCAACTGTCCTGTGACTTCCTTTCACTCTTCCCCTGTGTTGGGTCTTGCCCCAGAGTGAGGTCAAAAGGTAGACAGATGTGGGGAGAAGGGCTCCACAAAAATGTGCAAGATTCTCTACCACCCTCTTTTTGGTATTCCCTCCTTTTATGACAGCACATCCTCTAGTAGTTTCCTCATAACTGTGTGGGAACAAGCTTGCTGAAACCTCGCATATCTGAAAGTTCCTTGTTCTACCTCCCACTAGGTTGGTGGAAATTGCCTAAAATAGAATTCTAGGTTCAAGATTGAGTTCTCTTGAATTTACAAAGACATATCTTCTGGCGTAAAAAACTGATGCAGTCCGAAGCCATTCTGATTTACATGCCCTTGTGATCTGTTTGAAAATGTTACGACCTCGTCATTGTTGAAACAAACTTCATAACAAAATGCCTGGGTACCAGTTTTCTTATGTTGGAAACTCAAGGTGGTCCTTCCAATCTGGAGACTCCTAAACTTTAGTTACAAGAAATTTCTTTTGGAAAAAAATATAATTCCCCACCACCACCACCTCTCCCCACCCCAGAACTCCTGGGATTGATTAATTGGATATAGATTTCCTGGGATAATGCCAAAAAATGTCTAACTTCTTCCTTATTTCCTAATTTGTAGAAATTTGGGGTTCTTCTAGCTAAGAGAGTCCCTCAACTTATCTTCTGGCCCTTCTGATTATTTTACAAATTTTTTAAATACTATATTTCATTTCTAATACCTATTTTTTTTTGTTCTCGTGACTTTTTTATGGTATTCTGTTCTTAAATTTTGTGGCTCTCTTATCATACCTTATTTCCTCCAAAGTATTTTTAATCTAGGGTTTGGGTTTCATTGCTGTTTGCTTAGATTTGTATTAATTAGTATTATTCTGATTCCTGCACTGTCTCAGCTTCCTCTGAGTTCCTCTCCTCAGTGTGTTCATCTTTTATTGGAGGCTGACCTCTGGGATTCTGGAGACACTTGACTACGCATTCATACTGAACAGTAAGGCACAGTTTTTAGTTTTCTGGGCTACTCAGGCAAATACCATGAGATGGATCAGGTTAAACCCACCAATTTATTAGTTTACAGTTTTGAGGCTAAAAGAAAGTCCAAATCAAGGCGATGCTTTCTCCGCCAACAGTGGTGTGTGGGGGCTGGTTGCTGGAAGTCTTTGGTTCCCAGCTTGTCACTGGCAGGGTCTCCTGGCCTCCCCCTTCTCTTCGGGTCCTGTAGATTTCAGCTTCTGGATGCTTCCTCTGTAGTGTTCTCTCTCTGTCTGAATTTCACTCGCTTATAAAGGACTCTAGCAATAGATCAAAGTGGGCCACACTTCTGAACTGCAGTAACCTCATCAAAAGGTGCTACTTACAATCAGTCCACACCCACAGGAATGGATTCGATTTAAGAACATATTTTCTGGGGTACATAGAGAACTACACTGCACCCCACCCTCTGGACCCCCAAAAGATATGTTCTTTCTATATGCAAAACACTTTCACTCCACCACAAGATCCCAAATCCTTATGTCATTTCAGTAGCAACGCTTAGTACAAAGTTTCATGAAAATCAGTTCTGGATGTGTTCTGGTATGGAGCACAGCTTCCCTCTGTCCACGGACTGGTGGAGCCTAGAAAACAAGTTATCTGCTTCTAATATACAGTGCACGGGCAGGCATAGGATAAATGTTTCCATGGAAGGAAAACAGGATCATTGCTCCTAAACTATTCAGAAACCCTGCAGGGAGGATTCCATCAGATTTCAAGTTCTGAGTCATCTGCTGAAGGATGCTTTGTCCTTCGGGCCTGATGGAGTGGCCGACCCATTCTTTCCAAGTTCTGGGCAGCAGTCATGCTCTCCAAGTCCCCAGGGACACAGGCTCCCCGCTCCCAGAGCCCTGGGTGGCAGCACTCCTCCCAAACCACGGGGCAGGAGGCCCATGCCTCCCAACGCCGGGGACGATTCACCTTCTCCACACACCTGAGTGGGCCCACTCTCTTGGCCTGAGGAGATGTCCTTGGTCCAGGCCTCCACTTCCATGGCTCTGCCCTTGAAGTGATTTTTCCTTTACTCTGTCCCTTCTCTGTCCCTTTTAGTCCAGGTTGGCAGTGGTTCTCTCCAACAACTTATGCAAAACCTTGTCAGTTTTGCATGTGGCTCACGAGGTTCCAAACCATCAGACAAAAGGATGTTGCACAGATCCTAAAAAGCCAACTGCACACTCACAATCCTAAAAAGCCGACTGCACACTCACGATCCTAAAAAGCCGACTGCACACTCATGATCCTAAAAAGCCGACTGCACACTCACGATCCTAAAAAGCCAACTGCACACTCACGATTCACTTGGACAGAACCCGTGGACTAGTGGGCTTCACTGGGGCACGATGAGCTCATGAGACTTCCTGTCACGCTGTCACAATGTGAAGGTCTTTTCTCCAGTTTCTCCATAGAACCCTCCACATACCAGCCCAGGAGTTATTTACCTGCCTCTGGGATGGGAACAGAGCAGAAAAAAGAGGCTTAGAGTCCCACAGGCAACTACATAAAATTGCAAGTAACTCCCAGTTTTGAGCCCTCACATCACATCTGCACCTGGTGTCACTGAGTTGGACCCTCTCTAACTTAATTTTCCCAGGGAATAAATCCTTGTTCTGACAGTGCAAGCTAAGCCAAAGGGAAACAGTGCCTTGCATCTCGACTTCCTCTCAATAGCTCAATAGACTTTCAATAGCTGCCTATTCTAAGCCCTGTGCCAACTCTCCGCTTTAGAAGATAACGTGAAACCTCCCCTCTCCTTGTATGTCCCCTGTACAGGCCTGTGTTGATGCTTAGTCCATTCCCTAAACTCAGTTACCACTTTTTAACCAACTTTAGTTTTTAAAAAACTGTTGAAATTGCTCTTTTTTAAATATTTGTCCTTGCTGGTGAATGCGCTGTGTTTTTAAAGCAGTGCGTTCCAATCTTTCTCAAAATCATGTGACCATAAGAGCTTCACATCTGCAGGTAATTCTTGGGAAAGTGGATGCGATTGCCCAAGATCAAAGGCCACTGCTCTGGCCTGGCCTTGCTGTCCCAAATGCCACAAGGCCACAAGAAGGCCAAATGGACAGATAACTATGCCTGCCTGGACCCCTTTTGCAGCATACGATTTGGAAAGCTTGGTCTAATACCATCTTGGTGAGGTCTGGAGAGAGGGATAAGGGGTCAAGGTGTGACCAACCCCCCACATTTAACAGACACCCCTCTCTGTGCACTCTCCTACACCACGCAGGTAAGATGTCCCGCCCACCCCCTGGACACCTTTCTGGTGACCCCAGATTGTCCATCCAGCCATTCTAAATGAAACCTACCTGGCACGTTTACCACAGTATCACAGGCCCCTAGCCCTTCTTTAGGATCATTCTCCTGGAGGTTTAAAGGTGAGGCTTCTCACTCCCACCAAGACAACTGGCCTGTCCCAGCAGGGGTCACTTAAGTCGCAGGAGAGAGGGGAGAGTCTGTCAGGACTGCTGTGAAGACAAAGTGAATAATCCCAAAGAAGCTGCAGGGCAGCCCTGTGCCCAGGGCCGTGGGACTCAGGACCAATCAGACCTCAGGTGGGATCGGTCCCAACACTTCCTGGATCCCAGGGATGTGGTCCTACACCCCAAGCTTCATGCTCTCATCTGGGAAGCAGAGCTGGAAGAGGAGCGCCTGTGAGCGTGAATGTTCAAGAGAGAAAGCAATGGCAAAGCGTCTGGTACAAACGGGGTAAGGGAAGAAAATATTGACAAGAGGTGGAAAAGGAAAAGATGGTGCTTGCAAACAAAAAAGGGTGGGGTCTTATAGGAAGATGGTAAGCAGAGACTAAACGGGGATGCAGTTGGAACACACTAAGCCACCGAGGCCCGCCACCACACAGAAACAGGTGTGGTGTATGTGTGTGTAATTGTGCATCTACAAATCACACATATAACATGATCATTACTAACACCGCCTAAGGCCCTTATAAATTCTAGTGCTTGGCTTTCTGATATTTTCCAAACCAAGAACAAAGTTAGTCTTCCCCCTTATTACTAGTAAGCCCTTCAGATGGGGTCAGGCGTCCTTGCCTGTTGTCAGCCCTCATTTTACAAGACCATAAACGAAACACAGCTATCTCCTATCTCCTCGTCACTCAGATGACATCTCACCACGGATCCCTCTATGCTGCAAAGAGCCCAGAGTGAATGCTGCAGAATAAGCCCCTTCCAGGAAGGGTGGAGATGTGTGCAAGGCCTGACCATCACATGCTTACAACCACGTGCCCCATGGACAACAGGGACAAGATGACTGATCCAGGGGGAAAGGGAAATTGGGTCAACAGCTCCTTGAAAGCTATTGATACATACTTTATCAAACCCCAGATGCTGCTTCTCAAGAAAACGCAAACTCAAGTTCCTTCCAGGATGATACGTGGACAGAGGAATCATAATTCAATTATCCAGTGATTTATTACAAAACACTTTGCCCACACCGGGTATTTTGATGTGTAAACATCAGAGTATTACACTCCCTCCTGTCCCAGGCTTCACATTTCAGATTTCATTAGCCAATAAAGCCAGGTTTATTTGTAATAAAGTTAAGCCCTCCAAACCACTGACCATGAAAACCAGATTTTGAAATAATTCAGATTTGTGTTTCTGGTCTTTCTAATTAAGGGCAATATCGGGAAGCACAGACAGTGCTAGCATTGTTCCAGCACCATGGCTTTAAGCAAGAAAATCTGATTATCAGCGCATGTCAGAAGCCAAGCGATAATGCAGCTTAGCATTCGTTTGGGTTTTTTCTTTGGCCAAAAGATAATTACCGTACGTGAGGCCTTACGTAAGTGTATCTAATATCTAAGGCCCTAAAATTTATGAATAGCAAAAGCTCACAATAGGCAGAGAAGAATTACTGTATGTATTATTTCTATGGCTGTTCCACCATGATAATTTCATTATCCAACAAAGTCGAACTTCTAATATCAAAGTATAATTTCTTAAAGGACAAGAAGTTAAATATGCTCACAAGGTTTTCTGCCTGATTTCCTCTGATGGAAGTTATTTCTAACAAATAAAAAGTAGGCCAGTCAGAAGTTTAATAGGAAATTTACCAAAGGGAACTAAGAGTTAGTAACTGAGGTCGTTGAATGAAACAGGTGTTAAGCTTCTGTAGTGAGAATTTTTTTCATAAAGTGTTGTTTCTCAATCCTGTCCTGTTCATAAAAACTGCAATGCTTCCTACCAAACAACACTAAAAATCTGACACTTGAGAAGCCCTTGGCAAAGACAGATACAAAGTCGTGAAATCTCCAAAGTTTGCTGAGATCCTCCAAATCATAAAGAAGCAACTGCTTTAGGAAAAGCAGCATAGAATAGCTGTCCTTACCCATAGATTTTTATGATTTTAGGAATACATTTTGCTGTGCATTTGCTCAGTGTACACCAGCAGCAATGAACATTGTATTGACACCTTAACTAAGGAGACATTGTTCTCCACACACTTCGGGTTTGTTCTAAATGCTTCACACATGCTAACGTGTCAAATCCTCGCGACGCTCCTGGGAAACCAGTCCTTCATTATCCCCATTTTACAGGTGAGGAAATGAGTCAGAGGCTAAATAACTTACTCACTGGCTCCCAGCACTCCAAAGTTGATACATAATACCCTTAGCTTTCTATGTCTTCACGGTTAGATTTGGTTTTACCTATAGACTTTCTAACCCCCCAAGTTTCCCAGAATTTATTCTGCCCGTATTGCAGCTGTGCCCACTCTGACACCGTCCTGAAGCCAAAGGAACCAGCACCTTCGGAAGCCTCCGAGTGGTTCCACGGCGGGTCCCTCTCCATAATCAGCTCCCCACTCCTGGGCAAGTCAATAAGCTTGCTGTTGAATATCAGTCCAGTGGGAATACTGTTCTTTTCCATGTCCTCCCCAGGACGCTGGAGACAGTATGGGGAATCTGAAAGAATTTTGAGAAGGGTGAAGTCCATTGGCAGGATAAAGCGATGCCCTTCCTTGGGGAAGGTTGGGACCAGAGGGGACAAAGCATCAACAAGGCCAAAGCTAGGAGGGTCCTCCTAGCACACTCCCCACATTTCCAGGGCTCTCGCCTGCGGTGGGGTTCACAGGAGGGGGTGGGGGAACCGTCAGGATTACAACAACAAGGCAGTGACACCACCACAATCCGTAGATGCCCTCACAAGACAGGCAGTCCTGGAGCTGGATTGCCCAGGTCAGATCCCCACTCTACCTCTTGAGAAAATTGTTTCACCTTCCTTTGTCTCAGTTTCCTCACCTGTAAAATGGGCATAGCAATAGTCCCTGCCTCACAGCAGCTGTAAGGACTAAGCGACAGCATCCATGAGGATGGAGAGTGGTGGCAGTGTCCCCACTGTCCACAAGCCTGTGGGCGCCAGAAGGAGCACTGGACTCACTGCTCGGGGCAGCTCGTTCTGGAGCATTCAGACATGGAATCAAGGCTTTTACCTGTGGCCATCTTCCATCTTGATGAAAAATTAGTGACCTTTTTACACTTTGGTCAACCAGCTAGAACAGGAACTTGTCTTTCACCTTTGATGCGGCTAATTTCATCTACTTCTGCTCACTTCTACGTCTTGGTAAAGAAACGTCCTCTCAGGCATTGTGGCGCGACCGTCAGATGGTTGGTTCACTGGGACTTGGTGGTTTCTTAGGGACTGTGTTTATGAAGACCCGGAAGGCAGCCGGAGCCGAGGACAAAACAGCCCACCGAGAGCAGGCACAAAGCAGCGGGAAAAAGGAGCAGCTGAGCAGCACTTCTCGAGCCCTGACGTCTTTGGCCTCTGCCCCTGCTCTTCCTCTGACCCTAATAAGATGCAGTGAGGAAGAAGGGAACATACAACAGGAGTGGTTCTGAGCTGGGCGTTCACCGCTCTCCTTGAAGGCTCCCTGCAGGAGACGGAGTGCATTGTGCCCATTTTACAGGTGGAGAAATAGTGGTTTAGGAAAGGGTAACTAGACCAAAGGGGAACCAACTATAGATGAGAAGGAAAGACCCTCCCATATTGGAAGGTGGAGCCCGGGGTGCTTGCTCCTGGTCTCGAGGCCCTGCACATGCTTGAGTAGCAAACGAATCAGAAACCCTTTATGCTTTCGGTTAGTGTTTTCTCCACATTTTTGTTGTTGTTGTTGCTTTTAATTTGCATATGGGCAGGAGGCACCAGGGATCGAACTCCAGACCTCCAGCACGGCAGGTCGGAGCTCTGCCTACTGAGCCACGGCAGCCACCCTCCACATTTTTAAGACTGAACATTGAGCAACCAAAGATCCAAACTAAGGATTTTCTGCTACTATTATGTCAACCTCCATAAACCCAGATCATGCTGTCCAGGATGGAGTATTCCTTGGCTGAATGTGGGATAGAAAAGCAGATGAGAGGATAAACCAGAACTCAGTGACGGAAGAAGCACAGAACCAAGAACAGCCTGTGGGCACGAGGGCTCCTGCTCATAGCCTCACTGATGCACTAGTAAGGAAGCCCACACTTGGGGCCAGACACACCCTGTAGTTCTGTTCCTGTCTTTTACGTTTGCTTTGATTACTTTCTGATTGTGTCTACATGCCATAGTTTTCCTCTAGCATTTTTCTTGCTTTCGCTTTTTGCTTCATACTCTGGGAGATTTTTCTCAACTTTTTCCTGTAATCTTTTTTATTAAATTTTTTTTAATGTCAGCAATCACTGTTTGATTCCATAGACGCCTTCTGTTTACTGATTGTTCTAATTGCAAAGAAATACCTTTTCTTATTTTATGGATTTTCTCAGAATTCCCCAGAAGGTACTAATTAAGAGACTTTTTCAGTGAAAACTCTCTTCTGGTTTCTGAATTAGGTTAGTTTCCTCCAAGTCCCGTTTTTGTATTTGATATTCTTTGTCCCTCTCTTTTGTGTCATTGATGTTCCTTAAATTCTGGTTGCCCCTGATATCATAAAGAGTAGCCTAGTTGGTGGGTTTCTTCTTTCTCTGTGCAGATGTGATTCTTGTATTAGAGAAGTCAGGGTTTCTCCCCAATCCCCTTGAGCTTAGCATGGGTGCTCAAGGCATGCGAACTGACTTCACAGGTGTCGGCCGGCTGCCTTGGGCTCTTCCAAATGCCAGAATGAGTGGCTTTGTTCTAAGGCATCAACACCCATCTTAGGACACCTCGTCATCGCCTTTAGAAGGTCTTCACTTTCTTGGGAAAAAATACTCTCCTCTTTTGTCTTGGGGAGTACACTTTGCCTGCAAAATCATTCTTAGCCTTCTTTTCTGCCTCTGGAGATGGAATGACTCTTGATGGGAGAATTTGGGAGAAAGAACTAAACAAACTTGACTCAGCCCCTCTCTTCTCCTTTGTCTTTGGGTTCTACAGAAACAAGAAGCTCCAGTCTGCTCTCAGCCACAGGGCAAACTTATCAGGGCAATAGTCCTGCAGCCTCCAGGACCCTGGAGAAGTCTGCCACACTGGAGTTTTGTATAGAAAGCCCACTTTGCCACACGCCTAAATCATATCGCCAGCCTCTCTGATATTCTGACCTTCACCATCCAACTCCCTGTCTCTCTCACTGGCTCAAAACTCATGCAGAGAAGAGCGTTCTGTGTTGGCCACACAGATCCCAGTGTGAACATTTATCTGTTTCTGTTCATTATTTTTTTGTCTTTCATCATCCAACCTTCTTTGCCGTGTAGTATGTAGGGAAGACGTTCCTCACTGAGTAAATGCTGAGGTTGGAGGAGGCAGTGCCCAGTAGAAATTGAAGGAGCCAACCCTCCGTCTTCCCCCCAGGCCCCAGTGTCTTCGTTTCCTATCCTCTATGGGTGCCTTAGATGCTGTCCGTTTTCCAAGGTCAGCCATCTTAGGCTTACAGATGCTGTCAACCCCTTGTAACCTTTCTGGAATTTGAACATGTACAGGTCCCTGACACACTCCTCAATGGAGAAGTAAACCTCTCAAGGATTTAGCAAGGCCCCCCCTTAAGTGTTGTTATTACCTAAACTTAAGGTCGGCACTTAAAGCAGTTTTCTCCAAAATGATATTTTTAAAGGCTTTTAAGGCAAAAACATAACTGTTGTTTAGGCATAGCTCTTCCATTTAAGAAGAATATAGCTATTCCGCTGATAAGGCATAATGACAGATACCAACTATATCATTAACACATGTTTATTTTTCATTTTAAAGGTAATAAACACTCACTTTAAAATCTTAAACATTATAGAAGAGGATACAGATTTCGTAATTATCTCTCAAGGCCTAATTAACAAGATTCCTTGAGTTGCTTTCAAAAAGCTTTGATGCTTACATATTACTATCGTATACAGATTCACACAGACACACATTATTTTTTTACACAAATGAGACCACAATGCAACTTCATCAGAGATCAGATAAAGCTGCCCCACCTCAGTATGGCAGTGACATTCCAAAGAAAGCATGCCTACATCTAAAAATGGTTGGAAAATAACTGAAATCTTTACTACGGCCACTCAACAATTAAAGTGCCATTATCTTGCTCGGCAAACACCACGCATCCTGAGAATCTTCTGCACCCTCACTTCCTCCCTGAAGTCCACTCTTCACAGCAGGTGCAGTTTCTCCAACTAAATCACTCCCTCCCTCTTTCTGGCTCTTGCTTTCCTTCCAAAAAACTATCTCCTCCAAACTCAATCCTTTCTAACTCTTGTCTCTTCTCCCTTCTTCCTGCCTTTCCTGTATATTCTTTTTTCCCCTTAGTCCCTTAGTTTCTTTCCATCCCCAAATTACTAACCTTTCTGGGATTCTTTCAGTTCTCTGTACTCATTCCTGGATCAGCCCAACAAAAGGCCAGACATGGCTTTGTGCCCATCCACAAAAATACTTTTCTCTTCAAGGGCCGAAGGCTGGAGAAGGAGTCAACATCATAAGTACTCACATGCGCCTTGAATTTGTGACAACATGACACTTACTGTTGTAAGCATATCATGATACACTTACACGATACAAACTCGCTTGTATCATGATACTTACAAACTTACATGATACAAACTCACTCCTTCTACTTACACACGCATCACTAACAGTTTTGCTCATCAGCACATAAAGTTCTGTCTCCTTGTTTTTCAAAGGACATAGGATTCTATGATATTTAGAATGCATTTAACAAGTTGCTTGCTGATAATATTTAGGTTATTTTCTAGTTTTTCTAGCATCACTAGTCATGTAGTGTTGCCGTCACTGAGACTGATGCAATGCATAAGCTCTGATGCCGTCTCTTCCACGTAAAGAAGGGCAGCTGTGCTTTTGGCAAGCATTGCTTTGTGTCTGTCTGGATTATTTTCATACACTATAATAACAACTAATATCCATTGACTTAATTACTTAATTCATTAATTACTGGGCAATTAAGAAAATAACTGAGAGTGATCATACACCAAGCCCAAGATAAGTGGCCCAGCAGTTGGCCAGTGCCTCAGGGCTTCATCTCTCCTTAACTGTTCTTGAATTCAACTTCCCTCACCTGTAAAATGAGGAAATACTTCAAAGAACTGTTATGAGGATAAAAATGACATAATATCAAAAAGGTGCCTAGCTTATAGCAGTGTAAGCTAGCATTATTGAGCTAAAAGCAAGCACCCATGTAAATCATTTAAAGAAATGAATGCTGGGTGCTGTGAAGTGAGTGAAAATCCTGAGAAGTGTCTGAGGGTCACAAGGAGAAAAGAGCTGGTTCAAACCCTCTGGCGCCTTCAGAAGTCCCGTGGTTCCAGTGATATTCAAAGCTCCACCAAAGGCATCATTATTTGCCTTCATTTTCCAATGACAACTTCATAAACAAACTTTACAGGTACACATTTTCTTGTTCTTAAAATTAAAAAAATACCTACAATTGCAGCTAAGTAAGAACTCTAAGCCTTGAGGAATTTCTATACCATCATAGGTAAAGGGTTTTTCAAACAGTCACTGCATGTGGGACTTTGCTAGATGCCAGTAATTTCAGGTGAAAACATGTCAAAGGCTCAGGCCTCCACTTTGCTATGTATTTGCTGTCTGAAGTTGAACTGCAGTGCACCTTTTCCAATACCCAGAAATACTTCAAAACAGGTAGGTGAACTTTGTCAGTCTGGCTCTTTTGTATATTTTGCCCTAAAATATTAGGCATGGACCAGTAAGTTAGAAACACTCATCGTTGCAAAAAAAAAAAAATTCTATCTTAAGATCTAAAGACTAAAATTAACCAGTCACTTCATGTTTTTAGCAAACACACTTACCATTGTGTGGGACCCCATTGTCCCGCTGGTGAATAGAAGCCTTTAGAAGTGTCCACGCCTGGACCCGAATGCCGTGTCCAACCTGTCGGCACCTCGTGTTTAAACACCTGCGCCTCGCCACCAGCCCCTCGTAACATTGTTACACAGTAATTATACTCATGATGAGTAATGCGACCTACTATATTCTTCCTTGAGATGTACTCATTTTGTATTACAAGTAACCCATAAATAGAACATGAAAGCTACTAAGGAAAAATGGGATTCATAAATGCACCCATGTGATACTCAAACTTCTAAAATGATTATAATAAACCATAATGATGTCATCCATATTAGAGAATTCTCACCTCATTTTCCAGAGGATGTTCCATTTTATCATTTTTGTTACCAGACTTCTATTTTAAATAGAATTTAAATAAATTTAAATTTAAAGCTTTCCAAAAATTGCTTTACTTTGAAATTCGGTCAAGTTTATTTTTATTTTTTTCATACTTGGAACAAAAATGAAAACTTGAGATAAAAGCTGAGCTTGCCTCAGAGACCCCACACACTGCTTGAAACTGACAACATCTGCAGATGGTTTTAGAGAGAGCATTGGAGGAAAGAATTCACCTGCTTCCCAAATCAGGAAGACCTCAACATGCTGATTATTTCAAACCAAAAAGAATCAGCCCTGTGATCCCATTTTTTCCCTTTTGCCAGGTAGCTTGCTTTCAGAATTCAAATATGAAAGAAACAGTCATGGTGCCTGATTTGACAAAATGTAAGTTGACCCTGAAAAGAAACAGGCAATTACAATAGAGTGATAGAGGAGAGTATGAATGTAAAAGGGTAGGAAAGAAGCACAAACGAGGGGCTGAGGAAGACTTCTGGGAAGCCGAGTCCAAGCTGACACCTGAGAGATGTGCATGAATCAGCCACGCGAGGAGAGTGAGGAGATGGTCGAAACTGAGAGCAGGTGTGGAGGCCTCAGAGTGGAAGGCCTGGTCCTTAGGGGGGAGTAAGATGAACCCGCAGCTGGCAGGTGAAGGGGCTGGCAGGTGAAGGGCAGATCATGCCTCCTCAGGGTTTGGGCTCTTTCCTGGGGGCAATCCACAACTGGACCTAAACTCTGTGACACCTGATATCTGTGTAGCAACTGCACAATTCTTGGCATGTAACAGGAACTCAAAGAGTTAAATGATTAAATGACTGACTGGTAGGTTAAAGGACAATTTTAGGTTGCATATATGTTACCAGAATAAAAATCATGGACAATGAATGGATAGCAATGGAGAGCTATTGAGGGACTTTCAAAATTTTAATGATTCCTAATATTGCAATGTCTATTACTCATGCAAAATATTTTATTCCCCATTAAGAGATAAAAGACTGGGTGGGCCACAGTGACTCAGCAGGCAGACTTCTCACCTGCCATGCCAGAGACCCAGGTTTGATTCCTGGTGCCTGCCCATGCAAAAAAAAAGAAGGGTGCACGGGTACTCCAGCAGCAGAATGGCTGCCTACCACGCTGGAGACCCAACCTGAACTCCTAGCACCCCAGGACCTGCACCCTGGACATTTTCTCCCCATCTTCTATCTTGTTTTACAGAGCAGGAGTGAACTCACTCCATTCTGGTCTGTCATCTTCTCTGAAGTCTGCTTCTTGTACCATATGCTTAACAAGGGGCTGAGTTGAGATAAAAGACTCAACTTACTGGTCACGTGAGCAAACTTGCGCACACTGAAAAAGTAATCAAAGTACATACAAAATCAGATATTTCCTAATTTGAGAAGGGAGAAGTGATCAGAAAGACCATGGAAGGGAAGTCCTGATGAATTCACCTTTTTCCTGGAATTCTCCTGTTCCTGCTGAGAAAGATCAAATACAAGCTGGGCAGGACAACATTTGGCAATTTCCAGTGGTAAAATTTTAGAAAGCAAGAGAAGGGTGGCCCATGTAAGATATTGCCAGGTTCCTCAGGTTTCAGGACCAAACTCCAGCCTCTGGCACAGAAATGCCAGCACAGGGTCTAATGTGAATAATGATAATGTTACTCAGTCCCTTGTTAAGCATATGGTACAAGAAGCAGACTTCAGAGAAGATGGCAGACCAGAATGGAGTGAGTTCACTCCTGCTCTGTAAAACAAGATAGAAGATGGGGAGAAATTGTCCAGGAGTGCAGGTCCTGGGGTGCTAGGAGTTCAGGTTGGGTCTCCAGCATGGTAGGCAGCCATTCTGCCACTGGAGTACCCGTGCACCCTGGCCTACCTTATAATAAGTTGAATTGTATCCCCTACATAAGATCTGGACCTTGATTTGTGTAAAAGGAAACATTCAGCAAAAACTAAGTAAATACAAAACTTTAAAAGAGTGAATAAAACTAACTTGCATAATAACCATATCAAGATAAAGGCCCAGAGCACAACAGAAAATCACAAAGCACACAAAGATCCAAGCAGAAATGGCCCAGCCAAATGACCAAATCAAAATTACAGAGGGGACACAGAATACATAACAACCACTCAAGGATATTTATAAAGATAAAGGATATTAGGAAGACACTAGAAGAGCATAAAGAAGAATTCAGGAGGTTAAAAAGAAAAATGGCAGATCTCACAGAAATGAAAGACAGAGTAGACCAAATTAAAAATATACTGGAGACACACAACAGTAGATTCGAAGAAGCAAAAGGGAGAATAAGTAAGCTAGAAGATAGAACAATAGAACAAGAACACACAAAAAGGACAAACGGCAAGAAAGATGGAAAAAATGCAACCGATCTTAGGTAAATGGACAAGAGGCACAAAAATATAAGAATTATTGGTATCCCAGTAGGAGAAGAGAATAACAAAGGGTTGGAAAAGTTATTTGAAGATAAAATTGGAGAAAACTGCCCAATGCTTATAAAAGACACAAATATGCACATCAAAGAAGCCCAGCAAACTTCAAATAGAATAAATCCAAACAAGCCCACTCCAAGACACATACTAACCAGACAGTCAGGTGTTAAAGAGAAACAAAAAGTCCTGAAAGCAGCATAAGTAAAGCAATCTACTACATATAAGGAAAACACATAAGACTGACTTCAGACAATTCAACAGACACCATGGGAGTGAGAAGACAGTGGTATGATATTTTTAAGATCCTGAATGAGAAAGGCTTTCAACCAAGAATTCTTTATCCAGCCAAGTTATCCTTCAAAATTGAGGGAGAGATTAAAATCTTCAAAGACAAAGAAAGATTGAGAGAACTAGTCAACAAGAGACCAGCCCTACAATAATTACTAAAGAGAGCCCTGTCAGCTGATTTAAAAAAAGGCAGGTGAGGGAGGTCTGGAGGAGGGCACAGAATTGAAGAATATGAGTAAAGGTAATTTAAAGGAAAAGAGAAGAGAGAAGGAAAATTATAAACAAATCTGACGAAAACTAAAGGACAAGATGGTAGAATCAAGAACTGCTCTTACAGGGCGGCTGCCATGGCTCAGCAGGCAGAGCTCCGACCTGCCGTGCTGGAGGTCTGGAGTTCGATCCCTGGTGCCTCCTGCCCATATGCAAATTAAAAAAAAAAAGAACTGCTCTTACAGTAATTGCTTTGAATGTTAATGGATGAAAGTCACCAATTAAAAGATACAGACTGATGGAATGGATCAAAAAACATAATCCATCTATATGCTGTTTACAAGAGACACATCTTAGACTCAAGGACACAGATTGAAAGTAAAAGGACGGAAAAATATCTTCTGTGTGAGCGGTAACCAAAAGAAAGCAGGAGTAGCTATACTAATATCAGAAAAAAATAGATTTCAAATGTAAAGACATCATAAGAGACAAAGAAGGACACTACATAATAATAAAAGGGACAATTCACTGGACAGAAATAACAATCATAAATGTGTATGCTCCCAACCAAGGAGCTACGAAGTACATGAGGCACATATTGGAAAACCTGAAGGGAGCTATAGACATATAAACAGTAAAAGTGGGAGGCTTCAATACACCACTCTCTACTATAAATAGAAGAACCACACAGAGGATCAACAAGGAAATAGAGAACCTAAACAATAAGATCAATGAATTAGATCTAATAGCCATATATAGATCATCACATCCCAAAGCACCAGGACACACATTCTTCTCCAGCGCACATGGAATGTTCTCCAGGATAGATCACATGCTGGAATATAAACTAGCCTCTATAAATTTAATAAGTTTGAAATTATCCAAACACTTTCTCTGATCACAACAGAATAAAGTTGGCAATT
The DNA here is from genome assembly GCA_004026745.1 of Myrmecophaga tridactyla. Classification (NCBI taxonomy): domain Eukaryota; kingdom Metazoa; phylum Chordata; class Mammalia; order Pilosa; family Myrmecophagidae; genus Myrmecophaga; species Myrmecophaga tridactyla. The sequence goes on along the minus strand of PVIY010036554.1, from coordinate 4,091 downwards.
AATAATCACCAAAGAACCTGAGCTTCCACAGGTATGTGGAGATTAAACAACATACTCTTAAATATTCAGTGGGCCAAGGAAAAAAGTGCTAGAGAAATCAGTAAATATCTGGAGATGAATGATAATGAGAATGCAACATATCAAAACTAATGGATGCAGCAGAGGCAGTACTGAGAGGGAAATTTATTGCCCTAAAAGCCAATATTAAAAAAAAAAGAATGCACAAAGCTTGAGGATTTAACTTCTTACCTGGAGAATTTACAGAAAGAACAGCAAAATAACCCCAAAGCAAAAATAAGAAGATAAATAATAGACTAAGGCAGAAATAAACAAATGAGAACAATGAAACAATAGAGTTAAACAAAACTAAAAGTTGGTTCTTTGAGAAAATTAATAAAATTGATGGTCCCCTAGCTAGACTAACAAAGAAGAAAAGAGAGCGGACACAAATAAATAAAATCAGGAATGAGACGGGGGTTGTTACCACAGATCATGAAGAAATTAAAATCATGAGAAAATATTATGAAGTATATTCCAACAAACTAGATAACTTAGATGAAATGGACTAACTCCTAGAAACACACAAATTACCTATACTGCCTTGAGAAGAAATAGAAGACCTCAAAAAACCAGTTCAATTAAAGAGATGCAATCAGTTATCAAAAATCTTCCCACAAAAAAAAGCCCAGGAGAAGGCAGGCTGTGGTGGCTCAGTAGGAGAGATATCCCTTGCCATGCCGGAGACCTGGGTTTGATCCCTGGTGCCTGCCCATGCAAAAAAATAAAAAATAAAAAAAATCCCAGAACCTGATGGCTTCAGAGGAGAATTTTATCAAATTTTAAAAAGAGACACTAACCCTGTTGAAATTCTTCCAAAAATAATTGAAGAAAAAAGAATGCTACCTAACTCATTTTATGAAGCTAATATCACTCTAATACCAAAATCAGATATAGACAAAACAAGAAAACTACAGACCAATCTCCCTAATGAACATAGATGTGAAAATTCTTAACAGGATACTAGCAAATCATATCCAATGCCACATTAAAATAATTATACACCATGATCAAGTGGGATCCATACCAGACATGCAAGGGTGGTTCAACATAAGAAACTCAATCAACATAATATGACACATTAACAAATTGAAAGGGAAAAATCACATGATCATATTGATTGATGCTGAAAAAGCACTTGACAAAATACAGCATCCTTTCCTGATAAAAACACTTCAAAAGTTAGGTATCAGAGGAAACTTTCTCAATCTGATAAAGATCATATATGAAAAACTCATAGCCAGCATCATACTTAATGGTGAGAAATTGAAAGCATTCCCCTTGAGATTGGAGACAAGACAAGGATGCCCACTGTCATCACTATTATTCAACATTGTATTAGAAATACTAGCTGAAGCAATTAGGAGAAAGAAATAAAATGCATCCAAATAAGAAGGGAAGAAAAAATTTTTCATTATTTGCAGATGACATGATCCTATACATAGAAAACCCTGAGAAATCTACAGTAAAACTACTTGAGCTTATAAACAAATTCAGCAAAGTGGCAGGGATACAAGATTAATGTACAAAAATCAGCAACGCTTCTATACATAAGCAATGACCTATCTGAGATGACAACTAAGGAAAAAATTCCATCCAGAATAGCAACCAGAAGAATCACATATCTAGGAATAAGCCTAACCAGGGATGTTAAGGACTTATACACAGAAAATTACCAAAAAAAAAATTGCTAGAAGAAATTAAAAATGACTTAAATAGATGGAAAGACATTCCATGCTCATGGACACGAAGGCTGAATATCGTCAAGATGTCAATTCTACCCAAACTAATCTACAGATTCAATGCAATATCAATAAAAACCCCAACAACCTACTTCAAAGACTTCGAAAAATTGGTTATCAAATTTATATGGAAGGGAAAGAGACCTCAAATAGCTAAAGATATCCTTAAAAAGAAGAGTGAAGTGGGAGGACTATCACTTCCTGACTTTGAAGCTTACTAGAAAGGCACAGTGGTCAAAACAGCATGGTACTGGCACAGAGACAGAAGGACTGCCCACTGGAATAGAATTGAGAGTGCAGAGACTGTCCACCTGATCTTCAATAAGGCCCCCAAATCCACTGAATTGGGACAGAATAGTCTTCTCAATAAATGGGCGTGGGAGAACTGGATTTCAATAGCCAAAACTATGAAAGAGGGCCCCTATCTTACACCCTATACAAAAACTAATTCAAAATGGATCAAAGACCTAAATATAAGTGCCAGTACCATAAAACTTCTTGAAAAAAAGTGTAGGGAAACATCTTCAAGATCTAGTAATAAGAGGTAGCTTCTTAAACTTCACACCTAAAGCACAAGCTGTAAAAGAAAAAAAATAGACAAATGGGAATTCCTTAAGATCAAGAGTTTCCGTGCCTCAAAGGACTTTGTTAAAAAGGTGAAGAGGCAGCCAACTCAATGGAAAAATGTTAGGAAACCATCTATCAGATAAAGGCTTAAGATCCTCTGTAAATAAAGAAATTATACAGCTCACCAACAAAAGAACAAACGACCCAATCATAAAATGGGCAGAGGAAATGAATCAGCACTTTCCTGAAGAGCAAATACAGATGGGTAAAAAGCATATGAAGAATGCTCATATTTATAGGCTATAAGAGAAATGCAAATTAAGATGACAATGAGATATCACCTCACATCTATAAGAATGGCTGCTATTAAACAAACAGGAAATTATAAACGTTGGAGAAGATGCAGAGAAATTGGAACACTTATTCACTGTTGGTGGGAATGTAAAATGATGCAGCCACTGTGGAAATCAGTGTGGCAATTCCTCAGAAAACTAAATATTGAGTTGCCCTATGACCCAGCAATACAAATACTTGCTATATACCCAGAAGAGTTGAGGGCAGTGGCACGAACAGACATTGGCACACTGATGTTTATAGCGCCACTATTCACAATTGCTGAGGGATAGAAACAATCCAGGTGTCCATCATCAGACGAGTGGATAAACAAAATGTGGTATATAGATACGATGGAATATTATGCAGCATTTAGACAAAATGAGGTCCTGAAACATATGACAACATGGATGAAACTTCAGGACATAATGTTGAGTAAAATAAGTCAGACACAAATGGGCAGATACTGTATGATTCCATTATTATGACTCTGATAAAGCCACCAGTGTTTTGGAGCAGCTAGAAGGAAAAATCTGAGATGAGGGCATGGTAGCACATGACAGACTCTGGGAACTGTTCTGTGGCTGCTTGTTGAAGTGTGCTTTGAAAGTTATTGCTTTTTTTCTTTCTTTGTATATATATATATATTATATTTTACAACTAAAAATGGTTAAAAAAAAAACTATAGGCAGTTATAGTAATATTAGATAAAATAAATTCCTGAAATCAAAAATTTGAAAATGTTTGATAGCATAGCTCACTACTATAGCAAAGTTGATATTTGTAATAACATTTTACTTGGTATTTTGAGGACACACAGTTTTGATAGTTAATCAAATGGCATTTAAGATACTATTTAATACTTAGAGCTCAGATAACTCTGATATCTGTATTTATAGATTTTTTTTCCTTCCTTGCTTTAATTTTAAATTGGTTTATGAAACATATTGTACAAACAGGCTTTTTAAATATGCCTATGAATAAGCTAAGATGTCCACTCTAGGTGGTTAAGATTACTATATGTTAATTGTAAAAATATTTATATCTTCATATTTTCCTGAAAAAAGGAAAACATTTAGTAACATAGGTCATTATTATAGCAATTTGTAAGAACTTTCTACTTAATATTTTGCAAAGATTCATAGTTTTGACAGCTGATCAGACGTCTAAATTAAAAGTTAGTTTTTAATACTTTGAATGTAAGAACATTGCTGTCTGAATATGTAGATTTTTTTCCTTGTTGCCTCAATTTTAAATTGGTTTACAAATTTACTGTGCAAACACAAGCTCTACAGTGATTATGTGGATACTTTATTTAAATATGTCCATGGTTAAGCTAACTAAGATATCCATTGTTGGTGGTTCTAAGTGTATTGCTTGTTTTCCTAAATT